>CAKAOH010040522.1:1343-19047 GCA_916701665.1 Sebastiscus tertius
CAAGCATTTGCTGGTTAAGCCTGATAATATGCATACATTTAAGTAAAATACACTTTGTTGCATGGCGTCATGTTTGTACCTTCAAGTCATTAATGTGGAGGTATTCTTCAATGATGGCGTTCGACTTCTTCTCCAACTCCTCTTCACTCAAGGCTGGTTTTGGAAGAGAGGGAGGAGGAGTGGGGGCGCGCTCACACTTAACTGCTGAGAAAATAATGAAAATAAGAGTTCAATATTATTCCAATCTCTGTGTGTGCACAGCCTTTCCTCCAGGACATAGTTCTACCATTTTATCTATTTCAAATCTGCACTTTTGCTCAGTGGGTTTTTCACCTGGGAGATCTTTGCTTTCGCTCTTTCCTCGGCCCCCCATATTCCCTCCGCCTCCTCCTCCTCCACCTCCTCCACCTCCTCCCTCTTTCTTGGACATGTGTTCCCTGTGCTCCTCCATCTCTGCCTCCTTCCGGATCTGGTCAATTGTTTTAGGACCCTGGTCTCCTCTACGAGGCACCCAGTTACTCTGTTGATCAGAGATGGAAGATGGTTATAAAAGTCTGTAACTGCTCCAACACCTGTCGACATTCATGGTTCCTATGAGACTCATAATCTCCATGAATTACTTCACACACAGTATAAAACTATTTTGCTCATTCAGGATTATTTCTTAGCTTTAGTCACCATCATAAATGCTTGTTATTGCAGTATCCGGTTATGGATTAATTCATATTTACCTTTCTGAGGTCCAAGACGTCTTGTAGCATTAAACTGATTCTGGATGAGGTCTTTCTCTCTTTGATGATCTTGTCCATCTGGTTGAAGTACTGATCCATGCGAGGCTGATGGGGACACAGAAAAAAATGGCTTTTATGAGTCATGGCCACAAAAATAAAAGTCATTCTTGTAAATGTTTGTGTTCATGCTTTACTTACCTTGGCCTTCTCAAAGTCCAGGTCTCTACCAATTGTGGAGAGCAGCATGTAGAGACACTCCAGTGACTCTTCATCATCTTTCTTCAGTAGTTCCCCTATGCAGATGTACATTATGGCCTCATTCAGCATCTTCAGCTTGAAGAGCTCGCCAATGAACTTTATGTTACCCAGTGAACGGCGACGGGCCTGGTCTCTGGACTCCTGCAGCTCCACCCTCAAGAGCTCACACTCCTCTCCCTGAGGGCAGATACAGTTTAGTCTAAACAACAACAGTGGCAGTAAAAGATCACATTTCTTACTTCTTTGGCAGCCTCTATTTCTTTTTGCTTTTTCTCAAAGATTTCAGCATCATCCTGGTCCTTCTCAAACTCTTTCTGGCAGCGGTTGAGCAGCAAGTTGCGGAAGTTCACAAAAACTCCTGGCTTGTCTGAGGTGGGGACTTTCAACTGAAGGAGAACACATTGAGTATAATTAAACATTGTTATTGAATATACATTTTTCATCTCGCTGATAATCATATGGTTTAAAAGCTTGATTACAAAAACGTTCACAAGATTTACCCCCATAAGGCAGCGGCACATGTTGGCGTAGACCATAGAGGAGTTGGGCTCTGAGATGGCCTTCTCAAAGATGAGGTCAATGGCACCCTTCAGCCTCTCCTCCGTGTCTATCGTCAGATCCATCACTTGTTTCATCAGCTCCCGAAACTTCTGAGGGGTCAGCTTGTCGAGGATACAGTGCAGACTATTGAACAGCTCTTGAGTCTTGACCTGTTCGGGACTGATGCTTTTCCTGGGCTTTTTCCTCTTACCCTGCCGGGAGCAACGTAGCCAAGATGGCTAAAAGGATTGGAAGGCACAAGCGTCATCAACACAATGTGGTGTCACTATCTCCAAAAGTCCCTATATCTAGTGAGAAAGTCGCCAAGTCATCAACACTGACAGTCCGTCCATTGAGGTCTCCCTCCAAAGCCACTCCCCAATGTGTTGGTACCAATGGATTCTTTAGATTTTCCAATTTCACATGATACCATTATCTTCACTCTAGCTTTAAAACTGAGCCCGCTACAACCTAAAAATCGCAAGTTGCGATAATGTGTTAAAGAAATTAGTGGCGTTAAAATGAATTTGCGTTAACACGTTATTATCGTGTTAAAGCTGAAGTAGGCGAGATCGGAGCAAATATGATTAAAAAAAGTTATTTTTATAAAACGGTTGCTATATCCTGACAGTAGTACATGAAACAGGTAACCTGAGAAAAATCATGTGCCTCTGTCTCCTCCGGTGCTCCTAACGGCATCTGCAAGATTTTACAGACCGGAGGAAAACAAGCAGTAAGAGCTGATCAGAGATCTGCTGTCTATGAGAGCCGGCTGTCAATCACTAGCCAACTCCGACCAAACGGTCAAACTAGGCAGCCCTGATCAAATATGAATCAATATTATGTTACCTTAATGCCTATTTCTCGTCTCAAATGTTTTCAGAAACATCTTGTAGTGCACTGTGTAGCTGTAAAATGGTAAGTTTGTGACCCGGCAGCCATGTTGGAAATCTCTTGAAAGAATGCCATGTAGATTTTTTAAAGCCTGAAAACAGAGCCATCTAGTTTTCTCTCAGAACACTTGATTTACAATATGCTAAAAGGTTATTATGGAAGTTTTGCCCAATGATACCAAAAATATTCTGCCTTCTGCCACTTTAACTTTGACAGCCCTACATATTATTATTCCTCCTTTCCACATCTAAATTAACTGACTGTAAATCCCTGATAAACAGATAAAACCCTCCTTTGGGTCTGGGAGCTGTTTTTAAGGGATCATGCCCACAATGGGCCAGCCCCCTCCTATGAGGGTCGGGCGACCCAAAGCTGGACCAATCAGTCAAAAAATAAAAAAAAAAAAAAATAATAATAATAATAATGATAGTAATTCAATAAAATTATGAGTAAATAAAATTTCATATAAATAACTACAAAATTAAACAATAACCCAGTTGACCCTGCTGATCAATTCTGGAGCTTCCTGGTCGTGCTACACTGCCAGTGGACTCCCCTTGACTTTATTATTATTATTGCTGTTATTAGTAGTAGCTTTGTTGTTGGCAAAGGTAGGATTAGTATTACCATTAGTGTACATTATTATTATGTAATTTATGTTCTTTGCTCTTTTATTTATTTCCTTTATTATGCTTTCCCTTACTTCCCTTCTTTTTTTATTTCTTAGCATTAGTCACCACAATAAATGCTTGTTATTGCAATATTCAGTAATGGATTAATTAATATTTACCTTTCTGAGGTCCAAGATGTCTTGTAGCATTAAACTGATTCTGGATGAGGTCTTTCTCTCTTGTGATTTAGCAGAATAAGTGTGCAAGACTGGGGCGATTTCTTACCGTGCACCCAAACAAAACTTCTAGACTTCAAACACTATATTTAACTATAATAACAAGCGCCAAAGCCTTGAGTTAAACAGAGTGAAAACCTGAAACTGGGGACAATAAATGTAGTGAAAACTTCCATGTTAGACTAGGATGTTACCTTTGTGATCATGCTAAAGCGGGTGGTGTCGATGGGTCTGTTCCTGGAGATGGGCACCGTGTTCCATCCCTCATCCTGCAACCAGTTACACTGTTGATCAGAGATGGAAGATATATAAAACAAGTCTGTAACTACTCCAACACCTGTCGACATTCATGGTTGCTATGAGACTCATAATCCCCGTGGATTACTTCACACACAGTATAAAACTATTTTGCTCATTCAGGATTATTTCTTAGCTTTAGTCACCACCATAAATGCTTGTTATTGCAGTATCTGGTTATGGATTCATTAATATTTACCCTTCTGAGGTCCAAGACGTCTTGTAGCATTAAACTGATTCTGGATGAGGTCTTTCTCTCTTTGATGATCTGGTCCATCTGGTTGAAGTACTGATCCATGCGAGGCTTACAGGGACAAAGAAAAAAGTGGCTTTTATGAGTCATGGCCACAAAAATAAAAGTCATTCTTGTAAATGTTTGTGTTCATGCTTTACTTACCTTGGCCTTCTCAAAGTCCAGGTCTCTACCAATTGTGGAGAGCAGCATGCAGAGACACTCCAGTGACGCTTCATCATCTTTCTTTAGTAGTTTCACTACGCAGTCGTGCATGATGGCCTCTGTCAGCATCTTCAGCTTGAAGAGCTCACCAAGCAACTTTATGTTACCCAGTGAACGGTGACGGGCCTGGTCTCTGGACTCCTGCAGCTCCACCCTCAAGCGCTCACACTCCTCTTCCTGAGGGCAGATACAGTTTAGTCTAAACAACAAAAAAACTCTGGTCTTTTTCAACAGTGACAGTAAAAGATCACATTTCTTACTTCTTTGGCTGCCCATATTTCACTTTGCTTTTTCTCAAAGATTTCATCATCATCCTGGTCCTTCTCAAACTCTTTCTGGCAGCGGTTGAGCAGCAGTTTGCGGAAGTTCACAAAGACTCCTGGATTGTCTGAGGTGGGGACTTTCAACTGAAGGAGGAAACCATTGAGTATAATTAAACATTGTTACTGAATATACATTTTTCATCTCGCTGATAATCATATGGGTTAAAAGCTTGATTATAAAAATGTTAAACAGAAAATGAAGAGTGATTAAAGTGTGCTTCATCAGGTCCATCATGAACATTCAATGGCCCAGACATGTGGCACAAAAAAGAAGTCATCATTGGAGTAAATGATAAGATCTGGATAAAATCACATGACTTACCCCGATAAGGCAGCGGCACATGTTGGCGTAGACCACAGGGGAGTTGGGCTCTGAGATGGCCTTCTCAAAGATGAGCTCAACGGTTCCATTCAGCCTCTCCTCCGTGTCTATCGTCAGATCAATCACTTGTTTCATCAGGTCCTGAAACTTCTGACGGGTCAGCTTGTTGACGATACTCTGCAGACGCTTGAACAGCTCTTGAGTCTTGACCTGTTCGGGATCGTCGTCTTCGTCTTCCTCCGCGCCGTGGCTTTCAGTGGACTTCTCCTTCTTCTCAGCCTTGCTGAACTGCACGTCGTCACTGAGGGACATGGTGCTGATGATTTTCCTGGGCTCTTTCCTCTGACCCTGCTGGGAGCAACGCGGCCCAGGTGGCTAAAAGGAGGGGAAGGCAAGCATCATCAACACGATGTGGTGTCACTATCTCCAAAAGTCCCTAAATCTGGTGAGAAAGTCGCCAAGTCGGCAACACTGACAGTCTATCCGTTCAGGTCTCTCTCCAAAGTCACTCCCCAAAATTATCATCAAGAACATATTATAATGAACGTGAACAACGAACATGGCTATTGTTAGTACTCACAGCTGTCAAGTTAGCAGGCAGTGGAAGACTCCAGTTGTGGCCCGTACAGGCCTATTACAGTCCTGCGAAAGCCACAGATACCAGTTATCGTTGTTGACAAATTACATTAATAAACACTCATCTGCTGACAAATACATTATTATAAGATAAGTTAAGATGAACCTTTATTAATCCCCGGGGGGAAATTCAGGTTTCAAAGCAGCAAAGCGCAGATACAGAGGTACAGGTGTACAAAAAGATTATAAAACAATAAATAGAAATACAGAATATACATAGTGAATGAACATAGTGAATGGACATAGCGTGTACCATCCGTCAATAAAAATGTAGTGTACAATAAATAGATGTAATATGTGCAGTCTATAAAATGGTATATGGGATGTAGTGTAAAGTAAGTTTAAAGTGCACCAGTGGTTAGGAGAGGTGGTTGCAGGTAGTCCAGATAGTGCAGTTTTCATGTGGGGGTCAGCCTTGGTAATGTATTATAAAATATTTATTAAATGTGTACATACTGCTTAGAAGTGCTAAATGAGGGGGGCTAAAGACATTGGTTATTATCTAATACTGTAAGAAGATGTCATCTTAAAACCTTTAATATTTTTTACTATATATTACATTATTTTAATATTAATTTACTTCATATTTCATTTACATGGAGCATATTGCTAAATAAATGTGTTTCATTGAAACATAACAGTGCTGATTGTATCAGGAGCACCAGGCAAATAATGAATGGGGGAAATGATGAGCTGATTAATCAATGCACTATTTAAATATTTATGTAATTCACCAGCTGTATCTCACCGTGAGACCGCACCTTTCCTTTCCAGGGAAATTAAAGTGAAACTTAAGTCTGCTGTCTTCTGCTGCACAAACACTAGAGATAAGTTTTACTTCCTGATAAACTGATATCGATTGTTTTTTTAGGTGAACCTTTCTTTTAGGTGATAAAATATGTTTTGCTGTCAGTCAACAAAAGTAAATTACTTTACTCCTGTAGCTGGTAACGTTTAACTACTACTGTCTGTATCTCCACGACTGTAAATAATACGCTGACTATGTATAAGTACCTCAAAAAACCCCACTTCAAAACACCCAAATTATCCCTTTAATGACTGGAAGTATGGCTTTACAAGTTATATAAATATGGCAAAAAAAGACTTACACAAATTGAGTTGCAACGGCAGACGGGTGCTGTTCCTGGATGCTGCCTGCTCGACCAAGACCTGGATGGAGGATGGAGGATGGTGTTTCTCTCTTGGATGGTTTTGCGCATGTGTGATACCTCCTGCAGATATGACGCGCGTCTCAGCCTCCTTCAACAGGCCTTGGTCGAGCAGGAACTTCAGGAACAGCGTCCCTCTCTGTTTTGTGTAAGTCTTTTTTTGCCATACTTATATAACTTTTAAAGCCATACTTCCAGCCATTAAAGGGATAATTTGGGTGTTTTGAAGTGGGTTTTTTAGGTACTTATACCTCAAACACCACCTGTTCATCAAGGCTTACGATCTCAGCTGACTCTTCCTACACATTACTCTTTTAATAGCTACAGTTTCTCCTCTGTGTTGTTATTTAGCATGATTTTGTGTGCCCCCTTTGGAAAGCGTCCTTGGGTATCTGAAAGGCGCTATATAAGTCCAATTTGTTATTATTATTATTATTATTATAGTCGGTGTATTACCTGCAGTAGATGGCAGTGTGGAGAAACAGACAGTGTTAAACGTTACCAGCTACAGGAGTAAAGTTATAAACTGTTGTTAACTGGCAGCAAAACATATTTTAGCACCTAAAAGAAAGGTTCACCTACAAAAACACTCGATATCAGTTTATCAGGAAGTAAAACTTATCTCTAGTGTTTGTGCAGCAGAAGACAGCAGACTTAAGTTTCACTTTCATTTCCCTGGAAAGGTGCTGTCTCACGGTGAGATACAGCTGGTGAAAAGATTCAGCATTATTTTGATTGGTAAATTACATAAATATTAAGCTGATTAATCAATAGTGCATTGATTATATCTGCTCATCATTTCCCCCATTCATTATTTGCCTGGTGCTCCTGATACAATCAGCACTGTTATGTTTCAATGAAACACATTTATTTAGCAATATGCTCCATGTAAATGAAATATGAAGTAAAAAAAAATATTAAAGGCCCTATATTTAGCACTTCTAAGCAGTATGTACACATTTATTAAATGTTTTATAATACATTACCAAGGCTGGTCCCCACATGAAAACTGAACTATCTGCATCTACCTGCAACCACCTCTCCTAACCACTGGTGCACTTTAAACTTACTTTACACTACATCCCATATACCATTTTATAGACTGCACATATTACATCTATTTATTGTACACTACATTTTTTTATTGACGGACGGTACACGCTATGTCCATTCACTATGTTCATTCACTATGTATATTCTGTATTTCTATTTATTGTTTTATAATCTTTTTGTACACCTATACCTCTGTATCTGCATTTTGCTGCTTTGACACCTGAATTTCCCCCCGGGGATTAATAAAGGTTCATCTTAACTTATCTTATAATAATGTATTTGTCAGCAGATGAGTGTTTATTATTGTAATTTGTCAACAACGATAACTCATCCTGTGAAGTATCCATAACTTATGTATAAGCAGATAATGCATGACAATAAAACACAGTTGTAATTTTATAAAAATGTATTTGTCTACATAAGAGAAGTTATAATTGTTGAAAATACTGTACATTAAAGCTGGAGTTGGTAATCAATACATCCTGATAGCAATCAATAAATCAAATGCTCTGACAAAACAGAGAAAAAAATCTATCTGTGGCTTTCGCAGGACTGTAATAGGCCTGTACGGGCCACAACTGGAGTCTTCCACCACCTGCTAACCTGACAGCTGTGAGTACTAACAATAGCCATGTTCGTTGTTCACGTTCATTATAATATGTTTGGAGGGAGACCTGAACGGACGGACTGTCAGTGTTGCCAACTTGACGACTTTCTCACCAGATTTAGGGACTTTTGGAGATAGTGACACCACATCGTGTTGATGACGCTTGTGCCTTCCCCTCCTTTTAGCCACCTGGGCCACGTCACTCCCAGCAGGGTCAGAGGAAAGAGCCCTGGAAAATCATCAGCACCATGTCCCTCAGTGACGACATGCAGCTCAACAAGGCTGAGAAGGCCTGGAAGCCCGCGGCCAAGAAGTCCACTAAAAGCCACGGTGCGGAGGAAGACGAAGGCAACGATCCCGAACAGGTCAAGACTCAAGAGCTGTTCAAGCGTATGCAGAGTATCGTCAACAAGCTGACCCGTCAGACGTTTCAGGACCTGATGAAACAAGTGATGGATCTGACGATAGACACGGAGGAGAGGCTGAACGGAACCGTTGAGCTCATCTTTGAGAAGGCCATCTCAGAGCCCAACTCCCCTGTGGCCTACGCCAACATGTGCCGCTGCCTTATGGGGGTAAGTCATGTGATTTTATCCAGATCTTATCATTTACTCCAATGATGACTTCTTTTTTGTGCCACATGTCTGGGCCACTGAATGTTCATGATGGACCTGATGAAGCACACTTTAATCACTCTTCATTTTCTGTTTAACGTTTTTATAGTCAAGCTTTTAACCTATATGATTATCAGCGAGATGAAAAATCTACATTCAATACAAATGTTTCATTATACTCAATGTGTTCTCCTTCAGTTGAAAGTCCCCACCTCAGACAATCCAGGAGTCTTTGTGAACTTCCGCAAACTGCTGCTCAACCGCTGCCAGAAAGAGTTTGAGAAGGACCAGGATGATGATGAAATCTTTGAGAAAAAGCAAAAAGAAATAGAGGCTGCCAAAGAAGTAAGAAATGTGATCTTTTACTGTCACTGTTGAAAAAGACCAGAGTTTTTTTGTTGTTTGGACTAAACTGTATCTGCCCTCAGGGAGAGGAGTGTGAGCGCTTGAGGGTGGAGCTGCAGGAGTCCAGAGACCAGGCCCGTCACCGTTCACTGGGTAACATAAAGTTGCTTGGTGAGCTCTTCAAGCTGAAGATGCTGACAGAGGCCATCATGCACGACTGTGTAGTGAAACTACTGAAGAATCATGATGAAGAGTCACTGGAGTGTCTCTGCATGCTGCTCTCCACAATTGGTAGAGACCTGGACTTTGAGAAGGCCAAGGTAAGTAAAGCATGAACACAAACATTTACAAGAATTACTTTTTTTTGTAGCCATGACTCATAAAAGCCATTTTTTTCTGTGTCCCCATCAGCCTCGCATGGATCAGTACTTCAACCAGATGGACAAGATCATCAAAGAGAGAAAGACCTCATCCAGAATCCGCTTCATGCTACAAGACGTCTTGGACCTCAGAAAGGTAAATATTAATGAATCCATAACCAAATATTGCAATAACAAGCATTTATGGTGGTGACTAAAGCTAAGAAATAATCCTGAATGAGCAAAATAGTTTTATACTGTGTGTGAAGTAATCCACGGAGATTTTGAGTCTCATAGGAACCATGAATGTCGACAGGTGTTGGAGCAGTTACAGTCTTGTTTTATAACCATCTTCCATCTCTGATCTACAGAGTAACTGGGTGCAGGATGAGGGATGGAACACGGTGCACATCTCCAGGAACAGACCCATCGACACCACCCGCTTTAGCAAGATCACAAAGGTAACATCCTAGTCTAACATGAAAGTTTTCACTACATTTATTGTCCCCAGTTTCAGGTTTTCACTCTGTTTAACTCAAGGCTTTGGCGCTTGTTATTATAGTTAAATATAGTGTTTGAACTCTAGAAGTTTTGTTTTCCTCCGGTCTGTAAAATCTTGCAGATGCCGTTAGGAGCACCGGAGGACACAGAGGCACATGATTTTTTTCAGGTTACCTGTTTCATGTACTACTGTCAGGATATAGCAACCGTTTTATAAAAATAACTTTTTTTAATCATATTTGCTCCGATCTCGCCTACTTCAGCTTTAACACGATAATAACGTGTTAATGCAAATTAGTTTTAACGCCACTAATTTCTTTAACACATTATCGCAACTTGCGATTTTTAGGTTGTAGCGGACTCAGTTTTAAAGCTAGAGTGAAGATAATGGTGTCATGTGAAATTGGAAAATCTAAAGAATCCATTGGTACCAACACATTGGGGAGTGGCTTTGGAGGGAGACCTCAACGGACAGACTGTCAGTGTTGATGACTTGGCGACTTTCTCACTAGATATAGGGACTTTTGGAGATAGTGACACCACATTGGGTTGATGACGCTTGTGCCTTCCCCTCCTTTTAGCCACCTGGGCCACGTCGCTCCCAGCAGGGTCAGAGGAAAGAGCCCTGGAAAAGCCTCAGTCTCGAACAGGTCAAGACTCAAGAGCTATTCAAGCGTCTACGCAGTATTCTCAACAAGCTGACCCCTCAGAAGTTTCGGGAGCTGATGAAACAAGTGATGGATATGACGATAGACACGGAGGAGAGGCTGAAGGGTGTCATTGACCTCATCTTTGAGAAGGCCATCTCAGAGCCTAAATTCTCTGTGGCCTACGCCAACATGTGCCGCTGCCTTATGGGGGTAAGCCTTGTGATTTTATCCAGATCTTATCATTTCCCCCAAAATGACTTCCGTTTTGTGCCACGTGTCTGGGCCACTGAATGTTCATGATGGACCTGATGAAGCACACTTTAATCACTCTTTATTTTCTGTTTAACATTTTTATAATCAAGCTTTTAAACCATATGATTATCAGCGAAATGAAAAATGTATATTCAATAACAATGTTTAATTATACTCAATGGTTTCCTCCTTCAGTTGAAAGTCCCCACCTCAGATAAGCCAGGAGTTTTTGTGAACTTCCGCAAACTGCTGCTCAACCGCTGCCAGAAAGAGTTTGAGAAGGACCAGGATGATGATGAAATCTTTGAGAAAAAGCAAAAAGAAATAGAGGCTGCCAAAGAAGTAAGAAATGTGATCGTTACCGTCATTGTTGCAACCACCATAGTGTTGTCTCCACTTCCTCCCACTGTACCGAAGAGTAAAGAATTAAAGAAACAAAACTCTGGTGCTTCTTTAACGACAGCCGCTAGATGGCACTGTGGTAGCACTGCTGCCATTTTGGACTGAAAATGACAATTTTAGCCATAGATATAGAACGAGGCGTCTATAAATCAGAGGATCTTTTTTTTTTAGGTAAATCAACTTCCCAGTACGAACACTTAAATAGCCCTCATTGATATTGGGCAAAGGCAGGGTACACCCTGGACAGGTCGCCAGACTATCACAGGGCTGACACATAGAGACAGACAACCATTCATGCTCACATTCACACCTACGGGCAATTTAGAGTCAACAATTAACCTAACCGGCATGTCTTTGGACTGTGGGAGGAACCTGGAGAACCTGGAGAAAACCAACACTAACACAGGGAGAACATGCAAACTCCACACAGAAGGGCCGCAGGTTTGAGCCACAGAATTTAATGTACAGGCTATTTACTAACATGCAGGCTAAAGGCACAGGGCACAGCCTCTTATACATCCATGGTCTGTGGTCTATTGTACATCAATTTTGGAGGTCAAATAACTAATTAAAACCCAACTTATCAGAAAAATTAACGCATATACGAGCGTGATAAGAACTACCTAAAATGACAGAAACAATCTTTTGGTAAAATGTATTTGACCTGTACTTTGACTTTTTAATTTGACCCATTTCCCATTTACTAACATGGAGCTAAACTGCAACCAACCACCAGGGGGCGATCGAGACGTTAGGGCTTCACTTTTGGGGAGCTGTCATGTCTTCCAGCTTTATATACAGTCTAAGCACAAACCCCCACTTTTATCTGCCCTCAGGGAGAGGAGCGTGAGCGCTTGAGGGTGGAGCTGCAGGAGTCCAGAGACCAGGCCCGTCGCCGTTCACTGGGTAACATAAAGTTCATTGGCGAGCTCTTCAAGCTGAAGATGCTGACAGAGGCCATCATGCACGACTGCATAGTGAAACTACTGAAGAATCATAATGAAGAGTCTCTGGAGTGTGTCTGCATGCTGCTCTCCTCAACTGGTAAAGACCTGGACTTTGAGAAGGCCAAGGTAAGTAAAGCATGAACACAAACATTTACACACTTTTTTGTAGCCATGACTCATAAAAAACACTTTTTTTCTGTCAGCCTCGTATGAATCAGTATTTCAACCAGATGGACCTGATCATCAAAGAGAGAAAGACCTCATACAAAGTTCGCTTCCTGCTACAAGACATCTTGGACCTCAGAAAGGTAAATATTAATTAATCCATACTGGGATATTGCAATAACAAGCATTTATTGTGGGGACTAAAGCTAAGAAATATTTCTTTTTCTTTTTTTTATACTTCAATAACCTTTATTTACAATGTATACATACAATATGTGTATTTTAAGCCTGTTTAAGGATTTTTTTTTTATTTTATTGCAAGATAAAAAAAACACTACACTAACAGAACAACAAGAGGACGACAAGAAAAGCAAATACAGGCCAGTTAACAAACTTTTGTCAGGGGATGAGAGAACAAGATGACGTTGGTGGGTGTGGGTGTGTTCCAGACAGTCAGTCTGGGGTGGAGTCCATAGGGTGGGTGGATGTATGGAAAGAAAGAAGAGCATACAGCATAAATTTTATCATATATAGGGCTGTCCCAAATACCATTTTTTGGTCTTCGAAGCTTCGGTGAGAAATATTCGAAGCTATTCAAAGCTTCGGGGCAGTGCAGCTGCCACACTACTGTACACACCTCTACACATAACAAACAACGATATATGTCGGAGAATAACTAAGAGTAATTAATGTTGAATAATGATGTGGGATTATTCCTTGTTTCGTGGGCTATTTTGCGATTTATACATGATTATTGCATACTTGTATATATATATATATAAAAAAAACAAAGTATTCGATTAGTGATTTGGAGATCGAAGCTTCACTTCGACCGTTGCCATGGTAATCGAAGCATTCAAAGCATTCGGGTCAGCCCTAATTATATAATAATAATAACAATACTAATAGTGTACGCTAATGCTAATACCAGTCGTTCCTTTGCCACCACCAAAGCTACTACTAATAACATTAATAATAACAGCATTACGGGGCGCTAAACCAGTGGTAATCAACCTTTTTCATGTCAAGGACTCCTAAATTGATACACATTAGGTCACAGACCCCAATTTGATAAGATTTTGGTTGTCAGATATGATAATGACCAGAATTCTATAGTTGTCAACTAAAGTTGAGGAAATAACCGCGGAGGAAGTGATCAGAATAGTTACTATTATGACTCTTACTCACATTGGTACAGCATGGTATTAACCAGTGGTGGAAAGTAACTAAGTACATTTACGCAAGTACTGTACTGTGGTACAATTTTGATGCTTCTTTTTACTCCACTACATTTCAGAGGGAAATGTTGTACTTTTTATTTCACTACATTTATTTATAATGAGTATATAAAATACAATGAGTTGTTATACAATGAATTTAACAGTGTAGAAAATTAATAAAATTAGCTCTGTTGCAGCCAGTTACAACATTAAAATGCATCTTACATGTTACTGCAACAATAATAGTATTATAATATATAATAATGTAACAACTAAAGAGCCATTAGGCTGCATAGTGAGTACTTTTACTTTTATACTTTAGGTACATTTTCTTGATTTGCCATACATACTGTATATACCCAGTGAAGTGAATCCAGTGGAGTATTTCATACTGTATGAGTTGTAGGTTGTCATTTTTAGTCATTAAGTAGATGTTTTTGCAAATTGGTGGTAGAAGTCAGCATTCGGAGTGATGGATAGGTCTAGCTTCCATTTTATTGATGGTATGGGTAGTGTTTTGTCAGACTGTGAAAGGTCAAGGTCACTGTGAACTCACGTCCTTCCCATTCTCGTGAATGTGATATCTCAGGAACGCCTTGAGGGAATTTCTTCAAATTTGGCACAAACGTCAACTTGGACTCAAGGATGAACTGATTCGATTTTGGAGGTCAAAGGTCAAGGTCACTGTGAAGGGATGACATTTTGTGCAGACATGTTTTAAACTGCAACTTGACTGGTTGGCGGAGGCATACAACCGCAAGGCGGTAATTGTAGTTTTCCTTAGTTAGTGTGTCTATTTGGTCCTGACTGAATTCCAGGCCGTGGCGCAGTGCCTGAAATTCCTCGTGTAGAACTTCAATGAGTCCTGAAGGTTTATTTTTAATGGAGATAAGTATGTGGCTTACCTCTGTGTAGCATGGTGGTTTCAGAGAAGTGGGTGGTGTTGTACCTGTGTTGGAGAGTGAATAACGGACGGGATCCCTTGCTGTATGGAGTGGAGTTATGTTTTGTGTCGTCTGTATTGTCCTTCATGCAGAGTCAGTTGAAACACTTGTCGATGTATTCTTCCAGACGGTCCAGGACAATTGATGTTGTAGTCTGGTTTTCGGTTGGAAAGGAAAGAAAAGGTGAAAGGAAAAAAGTTTTTTATGTCAGAGGAGAGATGTTTGTTTGGATCAGTAGTCGAGCATCTGGAAGCCACCATCTTGGATCTCTCACTGTCTTGTGAGAGTTGCCTTCACAGTGGCATCACTGCTAAGAAATATTCCTGAATGAGCAGATTTTTTTTATACTGTGTGTGAAGTAATCCACAGGGATTATGAGTCATATGTGAACCATGAATGTAGACATTAACAACAAGTGCTGTAAAAGTTACAGACTGTTTTTATAACCATCGTCCATCTCTGATCTACAGAATAACTGGGTGCCTCGTAGAGGAGACCAGGGTCCTAAAACAATCGAACAGATCCACAAGGACGCAGAGGATGAAGACGCCATTGAGCAGGTTTTATATACTGTAGAAATAAAGATAATTGCTGACACAAATGCAGTCCTCATGCCAATACCCACTTACCCCTCATGCCCTGTGTTGTGTTTTGGTTGTATTTGGTTAAAAATAAAGAATTCAAAGCAAACAACTTATAAGAGGGTCTTAATTTTTCTTTGTTTGTTATGTAATTTAGGAAGTGGAGTTCACCACAGGAGAGGAGATGGAGTCAAAAGAAGCTGATGAGAAGAAGGTCCTCACTGGAGAGGAGCTCAGCAAACAGCTGGACAGACTCATCCAGGACAAAGCCAACAACCAGCGCATCAGAGACTGGGCTGAGGTCATATTTTACTGAAGACTTTAATATTCCATGTGTTATTCAACATAAAAGTTGCATGAGTCACTTATGTTTCCTCTGTTCAACTTTCTTTTTTCAGGCTAACTTGGACGAGCAGCAAACTGCTTCCAACCAGTTTGTACGAGCAGTGATGACGTCAGTGTGTCAGTCTGCCATCATAGGTAAGTATTAGGGATGTTAATAATTAACCGTTTAACCGGTAACCGAAATTAAGCATTTTAACCGATTAACGCTATCAGTTAAATGGTTGAACGAAATGTTAATGGTCCACCTTAACAGCCCAACTTAAGAGGCGGAGCCGGAGTTGCAGGATACAGGAAGTTGGCTCCGGTCTCTCGAGCTTGCTTGAGCGGTGCGGAGCGAAGAAGTTGTAGCATTTATTCACCAACAAATAAACTGTACAAACACTGCTACATTCACAGCTATAACGCCACCAACAACCCCACACTCACCGTCTGTCTGACACTCGTTAAAGTTTCGCCGTGCTGACATGCTGTATGTGTGTGGCGGCGGTGAGCACGAAGCCACCGGCAATGCTACAGCTACTAACGTACCAGAAATACACACTGTTTGTCGGACACTCGCTAAAGTTATGCCGGGCAGACACACAGCTGACAACCTGCTAAACTAAATGTGTGGTGGAGAATTTTACTGGGAAAGGTGCTGCATGTCCGTGTCTCTACATGCAGCACCGTGGCTGCTACAGTAACTCTCCTGAAGGTGAACTGGGGACACAGTTGTGCTCATACACTGCAGCTGGCACACCGCTGCATGCGAGGCACAAATCTTGTCGGTTAATGGCTAATAATCGGTTAACGAGGGTCGTTTATCGGTTAAGAACATTTTACAAAAAGTAACGGCTGTTAGTTTTTGGCTGAAATGATCCTATGTCTTTGTCTGTTAGACACCACTGTTAGTTATCCATCTCACAGCAGCGGCGTGAATTCTCCATGTTTAAAATGTTTCAGCATTACTGATATATAAATGTTCTGATTGTTGAAACGCAAATCACAATGTGTGATTTCATTTAGCAGCCCTGTAAAGTAAACATTTTTCATGGCATACAAGAAGTTTTATGTCCGTTGATAAGTTTGTCTCTCCTTGTTTCAGGTGACAAACCGTACAGGGTGGATGCACGGCAGATCAGCCATAGAGCCAGTCTGCTGCAGAGATACCTGTCTGATGAGCAGAAGCAGCTGCAGGCCCTCTACGCCCTCCAGGCTCTGATAGTGCACATGGAGCAGCCAGCAAGTGAGTATTCATCCACCTGTAGAGTGCCAGCAGTAATGTGTTGGGGCTAAAGGTACAGGGGTGGGCAGAATATCAAATATCTTACCATACAGTAGCGCTGTTACAAATGCTAAAGTCGGTGGAGCTCATACTTTTCAGGTTTTGACTATTATTGAGCTTAATTCAATATGCAAATACGGCCATTATTGAGCACATAGTTTGAGGTGGTATTAAAAATGTTAATTAATTAATTGAATGAATTGACCCTTTGCTAAGTCCTGCCCCTTAAATGCAGACTGGCCAATCATAGCGTATTACATTAGTTTTTGACACATTCACCTGTCGCTGATGACACAAAATGAGGATTGATATGCGTCTGAAGTCTCAATTTACTCCTCACTAAAGAGTTAACTCGAGTGTTTGTGGTGGTTTGTGCTGATTCCTATATTGAGTTCTGTAGTTGGGAAAGTGACTTCAGAGAGAGGAAAAGATGTGATTTAAGTTTAAGCAGCTCAGTTTGGATGTGATCTTGGACAGATTGTCGGAAGACCTCTCTGAATGATGACACTTGGTACGAATTGGTATTTGACCAGTGTAGCTGCCTTTTGTAATTGGGATTAACTGTAGTCCATTTCTCAATTGTAAGTGCAAAATAATGTGATGTGACGAGGGAAGAGTCTAAATTTTATCATGCTGATGAAACAGGACAAACGACAGCCTCAAAAATGATTTAGTTATATTAACACCAACACGCAGCACAAACTAAACAGCTTATATGCTTATATTTATGCAGGAGGTTGTATTGTGTTATCTTTTTTTTTCTCCTCTGCAGCCAGCTGTTTTTCTTTACCAATGCCAGATCAGTATTGACCTCTGTATCCTGTCTCTGCAGACCTCCTGCGGATGTTCTTTGACGTCTTGTACGACGAAGACGTTATTACAGAGGAGGCCTTCTACAAATGGGAAGCCAGCAAAGACCCTGCGGAGCAAACAGGCAAAGGTGTGGCCTTGAGATCAGTCACCGCCTTCTTCACCTGGCTC
>CAKAOH010040523.1:0-34608 GCA_916701665.1 Sebastiscus tertius
TGGTGAAAACGACTTGCTGAAGTTCAAACCGAGCATCAGAATGGGGAAGAAAGGGGATTTAAGTGACTTTGAACGTGGCATGGTTGTTGGTGCCAGACGGGCTGGTCTGAGTATTTCAAAAACTGCTGATCTACTGGGATTTTCACACACAACCATCTCTAGGGTTTACAGAGAATGGTCTGAAGAAGAGAAAATATCCAGTGAGCAGCAGTTGTGTGGACGAAAATGCCTTGTTGATGTCAGAGGTCAGAGGAGAATGGGCAGAGTGGTTTGAGATGATAGAAAGGCAACAGTAACTCAAATAACCACTCGTTACAACCAAGGTATGCAGAATACCATCTCTGAACGCACAACATGTCCAACCTTGAAGCAGATGGGCTACAGCAGCAGAAGACCACCCGGTACTAGCAAGGTGTACCTAATAAAGTGGCCGGTGAGTGTATGTCTCAATACGGGTTTTTAATGGCAGTTTGAGACACATGGCCTCTTGCCTGTTTGTGGCCAGCTCTGTGTGCTGTACGCAAATCAACTAGCCGACAGTTTGCGGAGACGCATGCCCAAAAGAAAAGCCCACATTTCTGGTCGGAAGGAGAAACACACTTTCTTTTAAACATTATGAAAGACATGGAGAGCAACAGGTTTTTGGACATGCGCAAATATCCCAATGCCGACCTTTTCAAGAAGTTCGCCACCAGTTCTGTTAATCAGAGTATGCACGGCTGCATGTACTCAGGAATATTAGTGGAATATTCATTTTCATTAGCCATGTAAACAGCTTAGTAGGAATATTTTTTAAATAACTTCAACAAAACTTTATTTGAAAGTGAACTAAGTACATGCAGCAAAAACAAAAACAGATACAATCTGTTACTGGATAAAACTATATAAATAAAAGGTTGTAGCATCTCTTATCATGAACTAAATCTTATGGACATTGAAATACCTGCATCCTTATCAGAACAGTCAGGTCTTGAGGCGTAGCGGTGGTAATGAATTCTCACACTGAAGATAACATCTTCTGCGTGATAGCAAACTCTCGAGTTTCCCGAGGAGTGCGGATGTACGAGTCAATTTCACTGTCAGAGATTTCCTCGTCGCCGGTTACATCCTTGAGCTCTGGCTGCTCCACTCTCCTTCTCTTTGCATGAATCACACACGGGGGAGCGAACAGCACTCTCTTCCCCCAGTTTGGTGCTTGATCTGGGCCCTCGTCAGTGTCACTGTGCAGGTCAGGCCCTGTGTGTGGATTATCGTCTCCATCTCCTGGTTGTTGAGCCCTTTCAGCATTCAGTTCGCATTGTTCCACGGAGGACGCATTTGAATTCTGCTCTGCAGGCACAGAGATTTGGGAGGGAGCCGTCTCCTCGTTTAGAGAGTCCTCGCAGCTGGCCTGACAGTCTGCCAGCAGAGCGTCCTCGTGGGTCCCGAGAGCCCTCCTCAGCAGGGCGTACCTGTGCTGTAGAATATCCTCCACCTGCCGAACAACATTGTCTGGCGTCACCGTTTCCCCGACCCAGGGAATCTCCTTCCCCAGCTTACACAGCATCTCCTTCATCTCAGTTATCCTCTTCATAGCAGGCTTGTGCTTTTTCACTTTGGCCATCTGACAGAATTTGTCCAGAGAGAATTTCAGGCGGTGCTTGGTGGGTTTCAAGGACTGCCAGGACAGATAAATCGCTGCCATCATGATGGGGACGGGTCTGCGGCCGGTCACAATCCACGTGTCTGCTGCCAGCTCCACCAGCGCCACAGCACGTTTGGTCAAGTCCTTGGAGTTCTCAGCCAGTTCTTCAGGAACATGAAGTGAGCTAATTTTGTACCTGACAGAAAGGAAAAACATTTTCAGTATGCAACTGTAGACAAAATTGTTTTAGAAAGGTTTCATTTAAAGCACTTCCTGTGTATGATTTAGAGCACTGTTGGTTATCTTTTCTGCCTGGTAGCTTTCCAGATTGATAATTAACTTTAAATTACTCCCATGAGATTGACTGGCATTTGCAACTCTCATCTAGGTTCAATCATAGACTGTACAAAAAGATGGACGACATGACAGCTCCCCAAAAGTGAAGCCAAAACATCTGGTGGCTGGCTGCAGGATAGGTTATAAAGCCCGCCTCTTCCATGATAGCGGATGGGATCAATGGGTCAAACTAAAAAGTCAGAGTACACGTCAAATACTTTTTTCCCAAAGATGGTTTCTGTCATTTTAGGTAGTTCTTATCACGTTGATGTGGTTTGGTTTGAATAAGTTATTTGATGCTATAAAAAGGGGCTTAGATGTCATGACTGACAGCTGTGATTGACAGCTGCTCTGAGTGAAGTAGTCTCACAGCTGGAGGCTCGGGTATGGTACCAGAGAGATGTAACTTTAACTTTCCATAACGAGTCTGTGTAATAGAACATGTGTCATCTTGATCAGAAATGTAGTTCTAAAGATATTATGGTTAGTTGTTGAAATGGTATAAATATGAATGAGACAGCACTTTACTGCCTATTTGAACGTCTTCCAGGATCTTACCTTACGAGAAAAGAAGAAACTGTCAAAAAAATCACCTTACTTGTTTAGTGATGTTTTTATGTACCATCTTAAATCCCTAATATCAACGTTTCTGCGCAAATTTAAATATGCCTGGCTGAACACCTGCGTGCCATCCTCTGTTTACCTTTTGTTTTACGTCTCCGGGCTTCTCCTGGAAACCGTGGTAACCCTGTGTTTAACGTCACAACGCTAGGAATTGTGGGTAAATTCCCTCAAGCAAAGTCTGCAGAAATGCGGACTTACGGAAAGTCTTCATAAAAGGGCTCAAAATGTCTGCGAGAGAGCCCTCAAGGACTTGACGATTTAACAGTGGGGCAGCCCTAAAACCTCAGGGACTTTGCGGGAACACTAGTGCTGGGCCTGGGTCATAAAAACTCTACAACAGGCGGTAACATAAGTTTAACTACCAGTCAGTCTCCTATAAAATGAGAATGGATGCTGATGGTTGGATTGGTCAGATTTAGCTGTTATTTATCTGTCATTCAAGTGTCCCCCCTTCAAACAGAACCTTTCAGACCACCGTCCTCCACTTACTCCTGACTGTGGGCCTCCAGCACATCCGTGACGCTGACGAGCGGAGCTTCAATTTTAAGAATCTTCACCAGCTCTTTGTAAACCGCTCCGGGGTCGGCTTCCAACAGGCAGCCGATGGTTCCCATGGTTATGGGCCAGTTGAGCAGTCTGCAGCTCACAAGCACGCAGCAACCGGCGAGAACCTCCTTCTTCTGCAGGCTCACTCTGATGAAACTCTCGTGCACGTAGGCCTTGTTGTAATAGGTCTGCGCGAGGTCCTCGATCTCGCGGTTGACCCGGAGAATCCGACACATGGCTTTCAAACGCTGCAGACCTGTAGAGGTGTAACAAAGGTATTATGAGCAATGAGAGAGTAGTGCGATCACCTGTATGTATAGAACTACGTGACAATATCCACCCTCATAGAGAAGATCTCACCGTTTATCAGGTTCATACACGGCTTTTTGACTGCGGTGGATCGGCTGTAGCTGACTTCTGTAAAAACACAGAGAGTCAAGGACAAAAGTCAATGACAAAATCTAATGGGAAATGTAAAGGAAGTGTCAGAGGGATGGGGTTAGCAAAAGATATCAACGCTAACTATCACCATACTATTTAACAATATAGAAACACTTTTTGAACAATTCTACATTTTTCTGTGCAACCTGGTGTAGGTGCCACTCATCCGATTCACTTTATACAAACAGCACAGATCATTATTACTGCATTATATATGAAGCGATAGATGACTCGGTGGTAGACGACTCAGCACTACCCCACACAGAGCAGAGTTTTGAAGTTTCCCAGAGCTTTCCGGAACCCTGAGTTCCTGCCAACTGGACCCTCAAGGGTCTTAAAGGTCCCATATTTTACTACGTGCATAAACTGTTTATAAGAAATGGACGTAGTCACCTTGATGTCACCCATTGGTTTGTGGGCAATGGGTTTGTGGATTTTCGCAACCAGAAGTGACACGAGAGGGTAGAGGTAAGTGCCACCGAATAAGACGTTTTAAGGCGACCAAAAAGGTTATAATTAACTTTCATGAACTGGAAACACACTGTGAAAGGGTTAAAGATCTAAGATGAAAACATCTATTTGACTCTAAATGGGACCATAATTTACTAAATGAACATCATGCTGTATTAAAGAAGACTTGAAACTAGCAATTGAGACCATAAACTCATGTTTATAATGTTCACTGAGGTAATAAATCAAGTGAGAAGTAGACTCATTTTCTCATTGACTTTTATACATACTACTTGTGGGTACAAGCCTGCCATTGGCTTTGCATTTCACGCAGCATTCTCCTCCTCTTCCACTATCTATTTTGAAAGGGCATTGTCACTGCATCCTGGGCTTAGCGCCGCCCAAGATGACTGTGATTGGTTTAAAGAAATGCAAACAAGCCAGAGCATTTTTTCCCCTGTATAGCAGAATAATAATGTGTGGAGCCAGACCTATAGCTCCACAGCACCGAGATGGGTCTGGTAAGACTACCTTCACCCCAATAAAATGAAGGTGAATGGGGTTTGTTTATGGTGCTCACAGTATTAAAAAAATATTTAGTTAAAAAAAAAATAATCTGTGGATTTTGCAGCTGAGCTAACAAGTATTGTTTCTGGAAAGACATACTGTTGATTTTCTTTGAATGCATTTTTTTTTAAAGCTCTGTTTTTGTTCACTAAGTCAATGCAGTTGTGTGTGTCAATATCCTACAAAATAAAACCAGTACAAGACAATACAGAACGTGATGAACCCTCAACAGCACAAAGTGAATACAGTGAAGTGTGTTCAAGCTGACAAAACAAACAAGAGAATATAAATCACAGAAAAAAAAACAACAGTCCTCTAGGAGTTGTCTGATGAAGATGGAAAGTTGTCTTTCGAATTTATGACTTCTTCGAGAAAAGCAATGAAGGGGCACCACATTTTCCCAAAATCTTCATGTTTGTCCTTCATAGCAAACCTGACTCTTTCAAGGTGGAGTGTACCCAATAAGTCTGAAGGTGGTTCTGGTGTTTTCCAGTACTGTGGTAAAATCTTCCTCTACTGTTATGAGGCAATAAGCAACAGTGTTTGTGGTACCTTCCAAGTGGTTAAAATGATCAATATTGGGTCTGGTTGCACTGCAGTACCAGTACCAGTATTCAGAGTTAAGTCTTGGGAGTAGCATCACCTGCGTAAAACCTTAAAATTGGATAAATTGGCCATTATTTGCTTATTGCAGATATATCATATATGTTGGCCGATAAATAACATTATATTGCAGTATAGAAATGACAAACTCAGCTTGAGATCATTTAGAAACAGTGTCTCCATTACATAGTGTGTCCACCAGAGAGCATTGACAAGTGGATTGCTACATTTTGGTGGAAGTTGCAAAGTTGTAGCATGTATAGCCAATTTGTTATGAATTTTCAAAGTTTTGAACTTTAGGTGTTTGCTGTAGCGCCACCATTAAAGGTCCCATATTATAAAAAAGTGAGATTTTCATGTTTTTTTAATATAAAGCAGGCTTGAGTCCTATATAAATACTGTGAAAGTATCGAAACACTCGATCTACAGAGAAATACACGTGATGCCGTTGGGCCCAAAAATACTTTTTCCCATAGACTTACATTGGGAAAGAGACGTCTGTAACTCAGAGGATAATTTTTTTTGAGGTGAATCAACTTCCCAGTACGAACACTCCAATAGCCCTTATTTAAAAAAATAAATTTTTTAAGTTGTAAAACGCACTAATAGCTGAATCCAGAGTTATTTCCCTTCCTCTGTTCATGTGAGTGAGACCTGGACCGAGGCTAGAGCGCAAGCCGTGACGACGGCGTGACGTTGGGACCCCGTGACCGAGTCATGTGACCGAGCGGACGCTACTGCGCATGTCCCAGTTGCCCAAGATCCGCCAAGATCCAGGTACTTTTCCAGACAGAAGTCGAGCCATTTAGGCTTCATGTGCCAATGAGCAACTCTCATAGGAATGGCCGGGGCACCGCCTCCAACACTGTATCCAGTTCTCTTAATACATCCATGACGTAAACATTCTAATGGTACGTGTCCACAGAGGCGTTTTTTATCGTGAGGGGACGCGACGCTTCCCAACATTAAGCTTGGTAGGCTGTCACTAGGCAAAAGGCTGTCCCCACCTGATTGGACGAACGCTTTCCCTCCATGGGCTGCTGCTCCCAGCTTTCAAACCGGAAACAGTATGGAGGCTCGTTTGGAAACTTTCTTCTCTTATTTCACGAAAATAGTTCACCGAAATGTGTTTCTGAAAACATTTGAGGCGAGAAATAATCCACGCAGTTTATTTACGTTACGTTATTAACGGTTATTTTTAAAAGATTCTCAGGAGTTTCGAGAGGCGGCGAGTCGTGTCAGACGCCTGTGATTTGCATAAAGTAGACTAGCCCTCAACTTTATGCAAATGAGGAGCGGGCGTTGTGACGCTCCGTTTCTCGAATCGCGACACCACTCTACCAGAATGCATTGCGCGGAAGCTTACATAGACAATGAATGGGGAGCGTGGAAAGGACGGAGCCTGTGGACACATACCATGAGTGTGTCCCAGTTTATTCTTGGTTGCAGTGTATGTGAATGTCACATCAGCTGACAGGAAGTACACATGGACCCAAGCTGTTGCCTAGCAACGCAATTCTGTTGCAATTCTGTCAAAATGAGCTAAAACAGAGCGTTTCAGACAGAGGGTAAATACAGGCATATTCAGGCTGACAGTATGAGGAAAGTTTTTTTTTAACATTACAGCATGTAAACATGCTCTAGTAGAAACACAAAATACAAGTATGAACCTGAAAATGAGCACGATATGGGACCTTTAAGTATTTGTGTGAGGCCTCCGTCTCTCACTGTTCATACCTGAACCTCCGACGTGGACGGGGTCATCGGCCAGCAGTCCTTCTGACACCACGGAGCCGCAGTCCACACACACCAGCTGGACCTGACAGTACAGGTCATCATCCACGATGTTGGAGGAGCCGCAGCCCGGACAGCTCAGACCCGCCCGAGGCATCTCTCACATCAACTACAACAATATAACACTACTAGGTAACAGGTCTGGTCGGTCTGAACACATGCAGCACACCGGTGGACCCGACACACGCATGGGGGATAGAAAGTGTAAACAGCCGCTGAACTGAACGGCCAATGAACGTTTACTGTCGCCAGGGCGCGTACCGTTAAATGTGCCCGGGTAGATACAAATGTTCCGGTTGTCGATGGTTCCGCTTGGTCCTGACATACAATGTTACAAAAACTGATATTTCTCTAGATATCCTAGATACTAGATATCCTAGATATACTAGAACATTATAATTTCACTTACAGTACATTATGTGAAGACTAGACTAGACAAGTATTTTCAAGACAATCCTACTTTTCTTTTTGAAGAGATGGAATAATACATTTGTAAATACAGGACACTCTGCATTGATAATGATTTTGGTACATAATTAGAAACTTATGGAAGATGGAACCTGCCCAAATCTAAAATCAATAACTAAATAAAAAAATAAATGAATGAATGAATAAATAAACAAATAAATTACTTGATAAATAAATAAATGATATGCCATTAAATGTTTCAAAAATATGAAAAATAAATGTAGGCATCAATTGATAAAATGTGCCATAAATTGATATTTGTTTTACTTGCTTCTTTGTTTATTTAAATTTGTGTTAATTCCCCTATCAATCTACTCTTCCATTTAATTTTCCCTTTTATTTATTTATCAATTTGTTTTATTTTGGCAGGTTCCATCCTCTAAAGAAACTGTTAAAATTTCTAGTTGATTTGGAGGAAAACTATCATAAGGAAAAATATAGAATATAGGGAATCCCAAATCACACACAATATGAATCCACAATATTGTTTTTAAAAAACTACACAGAGCGCTAGACTCTATTGATCAGGAATGACAACAAGTCTTTATCCGAACAAGAAAGACATTTATTTTATTTTTCATATCTTAATATCATAACACAGTACAGTAATTCAGTGTACATCATGTTAGTGTAAGCTGAGTAAAGTGCCTTTTAGGGGTTAGTAGAATCATGTAAACTTTGACATTCAGTACAAGAGCAAGACACATTATCTACATAACTAGTGCATAGTTTGGACAGTAAAGTAAGGCTCTTCTTCATACTGGAGAAGTGGAGATATCTCCAGGGGACAGGAAGCTGCATTTTTTTTTTAAACATTAACTACAGTAATTAAGTTTGACATGTTGGCAACATTTGACATTTATCAAAGCAACAACAATTTTATGCTCAACATGAAAATAATCATAACAAATACACAAAAGAGATTGTTTAAACATCAAACATGTACATATTGTAGCAAAGTGTCAAAAGTATTAGAAAAAAGTAGAATATCTTTGTACTTATTAACATCTTTGATTGCAAATTGACATAATCCCCCAATAGAAAAGCTCTTTGCTGAACCTTCAACAGATGTCTTTTACAAAATATATTTAAATTTTAATCATTATTCATCTGCCAGTATGGGGACCTCGAACTGTCCAAACCTTGTAAACCTTAATTTTTCTGTTTCAAAATACAACCAACTGTTCTGTTGTGGTACGGTCAGATTACTGGGTCTAAACTGATTAGGTACAGTGGGGATAAAGTGTCAGCTGTGAATCCACCTAGGCAGCTTTCAGAGAGTTCAGGGACATGAGAATACTTGGTTTCTCTTCCATGACGCGCACAAGCAAGTTGTCGATGTACTGCTCCAGGTGTGATATCTTTTTGTCTCTCTCTGACAGCTGGGCTTCCTGCTTGAGCACCAGAGAGATGAGTTCCTCTTGAGTCAGCTGGGAGTATGGCCCCTTCAGCCCAGTGTCATTTACCTGTGAGGGTGCATAATGTACAGTATGTGCATATTAAAAACACAACGCTCTGAATGGAAGATTCAAATGTTGATGCTATTTAATGAATAAGCATTGACATGTAAACACTTTTCTTGGTTCATTTAGAAATAAAAAATCCTTTAACCACCATAAAAGTTTTGCTTAAAGAAAAAAGAGATACCTTTGTTTTCTCCTGCAGGATTCCTGCGGATTTGTTATCTTTTTCCCCTTGAACGACTGAAACAGACTGCTGCTCCAAAGGATTAAGGGGTTTTACAGGTTGAAGCCTGCGATGACAAAACAAAAAATAAAGATTTAGGCACTGGTTGGATGGGAGTGAAAGGAAATGGGAGTATAGAGTGCTGCAGGAATGAGTCCTAAAACCTGGAAATGAGTTAGCATTTTAGCACTCCCGGTTCCCTCGTCTGGAAGTCAATGGATTTTCTGAATGGATTTTTAGTTAGATGCCTGAAATAAGGTTTGCGGTTGAGACAAGCTTAAGAGATTTTAACATTTTGTTCTACGATATAAAATACGTCAGTAAATATCCCACTTGTGAGTTTTGAAGCTTTTATGAGTCTTTAAAAAAATGGGGTTGCTAGCAAGTGGCTAAATAAGACTACTAAGACTACTACACTGTACGCCTTTACACCCTCCTTGTGCATACTTGCATTCATGCGACCGTGGTGTGGTTCGTTTATAGCATAACATTAGCTTTTTACTTCAGGCAATCACATTTACTCTTCAAAAATCATAAAAGTGGTGTTCATTTGTGAAGATTATCTTGCTGAACAAAACAGTATCGCCTTTCTATGCGATCAGAAAGTAAGCTATTTAGAGAAAGAGAATATGATTGTATTAATGCTGCAAGCTCATTCAAGCACACCAACCTTATCAGATAGAATGCAATTAATAATACAAGCAAAGATGAACATGAGTATAAATGATAAATGAAAGTATGAATCATAGAAGGCATGATATTGGGAGCTAGTGGTGTGTGATCTATAATATATGAAGAGATGGATGAGTTCTAGAAATATTCTGGTGAGGATGTGAACCGTCTCACCTGCGTGTAGCTACAGGAGGCACCTCCTTCTTCCCACCTGCCTCCTCTGCAGCTCTCTGCACCACCGCAGGCTGGGACTCTTGTAGTGGAGACTCCTGGACGTGCACGGCCTCCGACTTGGGGTCACATGCGTGAGTCACGCTGTTATCAGTCACACCTTCATCATCTGTAACATGGTCTCCTTCAGTGTTTTGGTTAATCAAAGTGCTCGACGTGGCGGCTTTCTTTACAGGAAGTGGGGGAGCGCGGGCCTTTGAGGATTTGATTTTTGTTTGAGAGGTGTCATCTTTATCAGCAGCTTGTGTTGGATTTTCATCTTCGTCGTCATCAAAAGGATTCAAGCCATAAACGATCGGGACTTGTTTCGCCTCGGGGCCACGTTCACAGGAAACGTTGCCACCAGAAGACGGGGCTGTTTTGTGTTCAGATGATGGCGCTTCATCCACAGAGCGAGGTCTGGACGGAGCAGGGCGTTTACTGGGTTTGGCTCCATTTGTTTCTTTGATGGCACTGCTTTGCGTCAAGCTCTGGGTGTTCTTTGTATCTGTGGGGGACCTACTCAGAGGAGCGATCATTTGCACAGAGCGCTGAGGGGGAACGCTGACGGTTTTGACGTCTTTGTCTTTATTCTTCTTGTTGATTTGTGCCAGATGTCGAATCGATCCGTCCTGACTCTGTTTCTCTGCTTGATCCCTTCCTGGAGGCTGAGGAGCCAGTCGTCTCTCCCGTTGCGTACCACTGGGATCATTTTCATCACTGGTAACGGGCTGGTTTCCCAACGATGACGCAGCCGGTTGAACCCTGGAAATGAGACACAGACTACATGACATTTCAGCATATTTAAGCATTCAATTAAAAGGAGTCTCATAGGGAAGACAAAATACGCCGTTTCTAGGATGTTGAGAATCAAATTAATATATTAATATAGCAAAAGTAGAGAACAAACAAAGGAGAACACTGAATGTTCATTTGAAAAATCAGTATATTGTAAAGGCAATGCAATTTAGAAAGATTTAGTGATATAATAAAGGATAAAGGCTGTTAACACCAAGCAAATCTCATCCTGAGATCTCCGTGAAATATTATTACCCGCTGTTTCAAGTCACTTTCACTCCCTGTTCATATGACACCTGCTTTAATGAGGTAAGACTGTGCAATGAGCCCCCAATCTCAGTTGACATGTTCATGCAAGTTTCATGACGGTGTCAGCTTGAGGTTGCGTTTAATAGAGAAGTGCTGAGAAGAACTGCTGCTGTGTTGTTGTGACTGACTGAAAAACAGAAGATGAATTCAGATAACATTTTCTGCACATGTACATGACCGACTATATATCGTTTTCATCAGCTATTCAAATTTAGTTTCACTACTTCCTCTGTCATTGTGGTCCCTGTTCTGTTACTGATAACTAAGGCAGGTTAAAGGGATAGTTCAGGTGTTTTGAAGTGGGGTTGTATGAGGTACTTATCCATAGTCAGTGTATTATCTACAGGAGATAACGGTCGGCACGCCCCCAAGTTTGGAGAAGCAGACAGGAGTTACCGCACAGAACCAAAGCAATGTATTGCTGTGGACGGGGACGGCAGCAAAACGTATTTTAGCCACCTAAAAAAACAACATCAGTTTAAGTGTACGCTATAATTGAAATATTTTCACTGCTTTACCTTGCCGTCAGACAGCCCTTTCCGACAGGGAACCTCTGTAATTTTACCCTGCAGAACACAGGGGTTGCTGGTGTACCGCTGCCTTGATCGCAACTGCTGTGTTCTGTGAGGTAAAATGACTGTTTTTTCAATACAGTCTGATGGCTTTGGCGAGAGCATAGATAACAGCTTTAGTTCCCCGTCGGAAACATGGACTGTATCGCTGTCTCATGGCAAGATAAAGGGGTGAAAATATTCTAAATATAGTATACACTTAAACTGATATTGTCTTTTAGGTGTCTAAAATACTTTTTACTGCTGTCCTTGTTCACAGCAGTAATAATAATAATTTTCAATCAGTACATTGCTTTGCTCCCGTGCTGGTACTCCTGCCTGCTTCTCCAAACTGGGGGCGTTCTGACCGTCATCTACTGTAGGTAATACACTGACTATGGATAAGTACCTCATACAACCCCACTTCAAAACACCCAAACTATCTCTTTAACTCAACTCATGGTTTCATGGAAATTCTAACCTTTGCCGGGCAGATGACACCTTGGCCGTGCTGCCGTCGGGTCCAACAGATGAGTCAGGAATCTCCTCAAACGGATTATTTGAGAAGTTTTCATCAAACGGGTTAGTAGAAGTGACTTCTGCAGGGTTCTCCACGGACACTTTCTTCCCTGCAGCTTTGAGTTTGGTTTCCTTCTTCTTCTGTTCTTCTGCTTCCCTCTTTAACTTCTCTTTCTCCAGCTTCCTGGCCTCCTCTTCCTTCCTCTCCTTTTCAACTTTCTCCTCCCTCATAATCCTCTCTTTCTCCAGCTTCCTGGCCTCCTTTTCCTTCCTCTCCTTTTCAGCTTTCTCCTCCCTCCTAATCCTCTCCTCTTCCTCCCGTTTCATTTTCTCCTCTTCCTCAATCCTTCTCCTCTCTTGTTCCTGTTGTCTCATTTTTTCTTCTACCAATCTCTCTTCCTTTTCCTTCCTTGCCCTCTCCTCTTCCTCTCGTCTCCTCTCCTGCTCTTTCCTAATCATTTCCTCTTCCTCCCTTTGCTTTCTTTCCTCTTCCTCAATTCTCCTCCTTTCTTGTTCTTCTAGTATCCTCTTTTCCTCTGCCAACTGCCTCCTAACTCTCTCCTCTTCCTCTTCTTTCCTCCTCTCTTCCTCCACCCTTATCCTTTCCTCTTCCTCCCGTCTAATCTTCTCTTCTGCCTCAATCCTTTTCCTTTCTTCCTCCTCTAGTTTCCTCTTTTCCTCACGCTCCTCTTCTTGTCTTCTCATCATGTCCTCTTCTTCTCGTCTCCTCCTCTCTTCTTCACCCCTCTCCTCCTCCCTCCTGATCCTCTCCTCTTCCTCCTTTTTAACTTTCTCTTCTTCAATCCTCCTTCCTTCTTCCAGTCTCCTCTTTTCCTCTGCTAACTTATGCTCTTCTTCTTGTCTCCTCCTCTCTTCCTCAGCCTTCTCCTCCTCCATCCTAATCCTTTCTTCTTCCTCCCTTTGCCTCCTTTCTTGTTCCTCAAGCCTCCTCTTTCCTGCTAACTTACCCTCCTCTTCTTGTCTCCTTGCCCTCTCCTCTTCTTCTTGTCTCCTCCTCTCTTCCTCAGCCTTCTCCTCCTCCATCCTAATCCTTTCCTCTTCCTCCTTTCGCCTCCTTTCTTGTTCCTCAAGCATCCTCTTTCCTGCTAACTTACCCTCCTCGTCTTGTCTCCTCGCCCTCTCCTCTTCCTCTTGTCTTCTCCTCTCTTCCTCAGCCCTCTCTTCCTCCATCCTAATCCTTTCCTCCTCTCTTTGCCTCCTTTCTTGTTCTTCAAACCTTCTCTTTTCCTCACGCTCCTCTTCTTCTTTCCTTATCCTCTCCTCTTCCTCTTGTCTCCTCCTCTCTTCCTCAACCTTCTCCTCCTCCCTCCTAATCCTCTCCTCTTCTTCCTTTCTAACTCTCTCTTCTTCAGTCCTTCTTTCTTCTTCCTCTTGTCTCCTCTTTAAAGCTGCTAATCTTTCACGCTCTTCTTCTCTCCTTACCCTCTCCTCTTCCTCTTGTTGCCTTCTTTCTTCCTCCTCCATCCTAATCCTTTCCCCTTCCTCCCTTTTAACTCTCTCTTCTTCAGTCCTCCTTCGTTCTTCTTCCTCTTGTCTCCTCTTCTCCTCAGCCAACCTCTCGAGCTCTTCTTCTTGTTTCCTAACCCTCTCCTCTTCCTCTTCTTTTCTCCTCCTCTCCTCTTCCTCTTCTTTTCTCCTCCTCTCCTCCTCCATTCTAATCTTTTCCTCTTCCTCCCTTCTTAGTTCAGCACCCACATCCTCTTGTGTGTTTTGTACTTCTTCTTCCTCCTCCTCCGTCCAGGGTGAATACTGCCTCATCGCCCTCAGTGAGTCAACAGATGGAGGAGAGCTTTCGGGGACATCCTCCATGGATCCGTGGCCTGAACTGGCCAGACTGAAGTTGGAGCCGATGCGAGAGGACCGGGGCGGCGGCTCTTCACAGTATACGTGACTGCCATTGATGCACAAGTTACTCGGTTCGGCAGCGCCTTGTTTTTGTTGACCAGAGGAGGACTCTTTGCTGTCCGAGCTGCCTGAACGTTTATGTTTGAGGAACTTAAACTTCTTTTTACCTGGAAGTACATGGGGAAGTTAACATAACACATATTTAATGACAGAGGACAGGAGAAAATGAATGAAATAATGGTGACGGAGTAAATTAAAAACTCCCGACCTTCAGAGGAATCCACATTTAGACCAGACGACTGGCTGCCGTTCAGCGAGGAGTTCTTCCCGGGCAGGACAGACATGGACTGAGACATGTTCTTCTGCAGGTTAGACTTGGGAGAAAACAAAGACTTCATCTTATGCTTCTTCTTTTTCTCGCCCTTGACCGCGGCTACCTCGCCGTCCTGGTTCCCCTCCTCCTCGCTGTCCGTCAGAACCTGGGCGAAGGACGGCACCACGTTAGACGTGGTGTCAGATTCCTTTTTCTTGCCACGAACTTTGTCCTTGAACTTGCCCAGGCGAGATTTGGATTTTCCGGCAGCGGAGAGGTCAAACATGCTGGCGGTCATGTTGTTTCTCATGAACTGGATGTCCACAAGCACCTCTCCTCTGTCTTTGTCCGCCTTGCCACTCTTGTCCAGCAACTTGAACCATCTGTTAAAGAGAGGCAACTTATTAGAATAACAGTTTGTGAATGCATTTTAACAGATATGTAATCCCCAAATGTCTGATTTAAAAATAAAGAGCACATTGTATTTACATTATTCTGGATGTCATTTACTTCTTGTTTCAGTGTTGGCTCTCTAAGTTTAAAAAACATTCTTAAACCTGCAGTAACTGATTTTTTTGGCCACTTGAGGGCAGTGGAAATGAAACATAGTCAACTTTTAAGATGATATGGCAAACATGTACACTCCAGCCAGTGGCACACTCAAGCAGTCTGAGGGGCAGGGGCAGAAAAAATTAAAAGGGCACCAGTGTGCAGAAAGTCTTCTAGCATGTAGAGCTGCCTATATGACACTGCATCATGTTTTATCCATTTTAATGCCACCCTGGAGGGCACTTTATCACATTTTCTCCATTTAAGGGAACACAAGAGGGCACATCATCATGTTTTCTCCACTGGAAGGGCACTCAAGAGGGCACAGGGCACCCTAGAGTGCACAACATCATATTTTCTCCACTGGAATGGGACCCTAGAGGGCAGATGGGCATCCTAGAGGGCACTACATCATGTGTTTTCATTTAAGGGCACCCAAGAGGGAAAATTATCATGGTATATCTACTGTACCATAGGGGCATCAAAAAGGCACTTTTTTTCAGATACAGAGCAACATTATCATTCATTTAGAGTTGAGTTTGTGTCCCCTTGATGAATGTAAGTCCATTATTCACTCGCTTTTTAGCTCTGCTTTTGGTCTCCTGAGAGTTGGCACATTATCTGCGAGCAGGTAGTGTAAAGTACAAAGGCTAAAGGTTTTTAGAGCTTAGAAGCTGAAAAAAGCTGCCTGCTGCAGCTGAAAATAACACTGTGAGAGCTGTGAGATTGAACCAAAAAAAAGAAAAGTTGCAGGACGGATAGCTAAACAATGAGCTGAAACTCTGTAAAGCCTGAAAATGAATGTCTATTTACAGAGCATTGTTTCCCTATACAGATTATTCACCATAATGTAATCTACTGAATGGCTTAAAGGAATCATAAACGCTAAAAGACTGAGAATCGTGCGTTGATGTTTAGTCCTCATCGGCTTCTTTATGGAAACTATGATCCATCCTGAAGCAAAATGGGAGAGTGACTCAGCAGCCACTTGAATGTTTTTGGAAAGTCTGTGAGTCTCTGAGCACAACCAGCAAACTGACCATGAAGGAAAGTTTTTAAAAATAATAATAATAATACTGTTCTGCCTGTGGCAGCCTCTAATGTGGGGGCGTTATGAATGCTTGCACTGTGTATGCTTTTTTTCTCCATCGGCCTTTATGAATGTTGTCTGCTGTTTCCTTTTCCTCCAATGTATCCAATAATCCTAATAAAAGGTACTACTTAAGACCTTGGATCAGACGTGTAGTGTAGCAGGCTCTCTGAAAGCTTGTGACCCACAATGCCTTGGAGACATATGTCACGCTCGACCTTATGCATACTGCACGTTCCCAGACATCTAAACCTGCAGACGGTCAATAAACCAGTTGGCCGCTTGAAGGGGGAGTTTTTTGTCCAACAAATTTAGTCTCTGCTCCTCATAAAACTTGTCACAGGAAACTAATGTGCTATAAACCTTATCACCCTTTACACAACCACCACATTTAGATGTAGCTTGACAATCAAATACCATCAGGAACCCAACATAAACACTAGATGCAACCTCAAAACGTGCAACATAAAAAGTAAGTCTTGTAATAACATGTAGAAACGCCCAAACCAATTCAGTGAGGCATCCACTGAGACATGGTTGTGTCAACTTCTGCACCTGCGTCACGGCCCAGTACTGACAGAAGGGTCTCAGAATAAGCAGAACACTTTTTAACAGAACAACGAAAAAGGAGCAGTCAGCAGAAAAAAAGTGCCCATCAGGCAGAAATCTGAGGTCAGCTTACCACTGAACAAACAACTCCAACTGAAATCTGGATTCCTGGGGAAATGAGGAAATGAGGAAGGGGCCTTGGGTGCATTTCTGTGTGTCTGTGTCTGTGTGTGTGTGTGTGTGGATGGGTGTGCGTGCGAGAAAACGGTCTCTTCTTGCAATGTGGAAAAAAAGAAAATCAACAGATTTGGTTAAAAAAAAAGTGGTTTTAAAAACAGAAAAAAAGCATTACATGATATTGTGATCACGTAACATCTTTTGGGTTTGTGTGTTTATGTGACCCAACAGTATCTTCCTCTAAGTGGTACTGAATCAGATATGTTCTGCTTTCACCCTCCTCCCTCAGCAATGCTTCAGATGTGTTGCACAAACAAATTAAGGAGGAAAACGTCCTTCCTGGAAGTTGCCAAATGGGTGAGACTGCAGCCACAGCTCCCCTGCCTCCCATACTGCTGATGAGTAACGGGATGTGATCTGCACATTTCAAGGCATCGACATTATGAAATATTCCACTGAGGGACTTCTTCACGATGCCCCTAGTGAACGTCCTTCAACAAAACACTGCTAGATATTACATTTATTCATCATGCAAATGTAGACAGTGGTCTGCAGCTGTTATGTTCTTCTTACTCCTACACTCACTTTTAGCTCTGTTTTTGGTCTCCACCAACACCTGAGGGGAATATCTGGCTATTCAGCTGCTAAATGCTCCACTATGCTCACCAGCTGGTTGCTATCTGTTCTTCCTCCAATGTCTATTTGCTGTGGGGTGAGACTGTAGCAAATACAGATGGTTTTAGAGCTACCTGCTGTGGCTAAAAAAAGATGATGATGGGAGCGGAGAGCATGGACCAAAACAGTGAAAGTGCAGACCTTAAATCCAAAACAATGAGCTGAAAGATGTTTTAAAGCTCTGTAGAATTGGGTAATAATTCTAAGGTGGGTTCATCATTACAAATAGTCAGCGATCTACTGTTAATAAAAAATAATGATGATTATAGCCTCTTTAAAAAGGACTTTGCTTCCATTTTGGCTCAAAAGTGTCAAAGCTTATTCTTGACCCTGGTAGATAGTCTGAAGCTTTCAATATTGTCCTCACTGATAATTCCTCCTCATTTCAGCGCCATTTCAAGAGAGACCTTAATCACCTTAATCCATTTTTAAGGGCTCTTCAAATTGAAATTTTAACATTCCATGCCAACTGCACAATCTCTCTTTGAAACTCAAATTTGACTCTATAATGCTTCATAGACCTGAGAGGAACTGCAGAGTCTGGTATTAACTATGAGGAACCCCTTTCACATACAAATAGTCATGTGATCCATATAAAAATATTGATTATAGCACATTCTAGTTATGCGTTTTTCTTTTATTAATGACTCTGGAAAACTAAAAAAAACACTATTTTGTACATATAATAGTATAGTATAACATAGTGTAGTATTAGCATTTCATATTAGTATGCTATACTGTACCATAGTATAGCACAATATTAGTATATTGTGCAAGTAGTATGGTAAAATATTAGTATAGTATTAATGTAATTAATAAAGCACTGTATGATTTACAGTACTACAGTCTGATATAGTAAAACACAGTATATAGAAGGGTGGTATAGAGTATAGTACAGGGAATATTATGGTAAAGCACTGTATGCTTTACTGTACTATAGTATAGTAGTATTAGTAATTGGGTTATTTTTAACACAGCAATTTTTAGAGTATAGTATTAGTATAGCATAGTATATTATCAGTGTATCTTACTTATTGGCATGTAGCCTACTACAGCAGCCTATAGCACACTAAACTGTACTATACTAACACTGTACTATACTATAGCATACAATATACTATAAAAACACTATGTCCTGTGTATACTATACTGAAATGAACAGTACAATCACAACCCTGACCTTTGAACTACTGTACTTTGCTTGCTGATACCGACAGATAACACAAACACAAATACATCCTACATGAAATAAAAAAGAGAAGAAGTAAGCTAGTTCAGTTTAAAGAGAAGGGAAGTTGTGAAAGTGTTTGGGCGTTAGCTGGATGCGGTAGTAAGCAGCAGTGTGCAGGAGGAGGACTTAAAAGTGGCTTTCACTTAACAGTGCCTGGATGATGATAATAATAATGAAGATGATGATGCCCTTAAACTCAGTAATCTCCCACCCCCCTGTGAAGAAAGTGTTCTGCTCAGCTGCACAGACCGAACTACAGCAGGATAACGCATGACTCAACATTTTGCAAATGTATTCTACAATCTGCACACACACATCCTTCCTTGTGAAGCCTGAACTACTGATAAGACAATGCGTGCCTCAAGCCTTTCTTATCACAGAGCACACAGCTGTGCGAGTGGGAGAAGAGCTGATTGAGTAAAAACACTCAACAGAGACAACGTCCAGGGACTAAAACTGTCCAGAGCTCACTGTATCCACGAGTCAGAGAAGCCACGGTGAAAGCCTGTGCAAAGGAACCAGAGTGGAACCGACAAAATTCCCTTTACAAACAAGATCAATCGCAATACACGCTATGTCAAGGACAGATGAACTTACAGTGAAGCGGTTTCAAATGGCAAAATGCTGGACGGATACTGTGAGACATGCCTTATTGCAGGTTTCTTTATATCTTTACACTAGGTGGTATGAATGTTTTTTTCTGAGGTCCTTTTTTCTGGATCCAGGCTTAACAGTGCAGGTGCTCTCAGGCCTGACAGTAAAGGCACTACAATAAATGTCATTCAGCTGGTCAGTAGCCTCATAGAGAGCTGCAGGAATGAGTCCTAAAACACGGAAATGAGTTTGCGTTTTAGCACTCCCGGTTCCCTCGTCTGGAAGTCAATGGGTTTTCTGAATGGGTTTTGAAGTTAGATGCCTGAAATAAGATCTGTGGTTAACACAAGCTTAAGAGATTTTAATGTTTTGCTCTACGATATAAAATACGTGAATTGTGAGATTTTATGCGTCTTAAAAAAGGCGATTGCTAACAAGTGGCTAAATGAGACTACTAAACGTCATCACGCCGACTCGTCTGCCTTTACATACTCACACTTTTAGTGTTTATAGCCTAATGTTAGCTTCTTACTTCTGAGCGATTGCATTCAAACATGAAACATCAGGAAAAAAAGGTGTTTGTGAAGATTATCTTGCTGAACAAAACATGTAAGTATCATAAATGTTTGTTTACCACAGAGCTTATTTTCTGCAATACTAGAACATGTTTACATGCTGTACTGTTCAAAATACCCTTTATTTTCCTCATACAGTCAGCCTGAATATGCCTGTATTTACACTCTGTCTGAAACGCTCCGTTTTAGCGCATTTTGGCGGAATTGCAACAGAATTGCATTGCTAGGCAACAGCTTGGGTCCATGTGTACTTCCTGTCAGCTGATGACATTCACATACACTGCAACCAGGAATAAACTGGGACACATTTAGAATGTTTATGTTTAAAATTGTGTCAAGGGTTTAAATATTGTATATTCGTGACATCACAAATGGGCAGAAATCCTGACAGCTTGTTTCAAATGCAGAGTTTCTGAATACGGGCTGTGTGTATTTCCCTGTGGATTGAGTGTTTCGATACTTTCAAAGTATTTATATAGGACTTAAGCCTGCTTTATAATAAAAAAAAAAACATGACAATTTAATTTTTTTATAATATGGGACCTTTAAGGGAATCAGTGCAATGCTAACTTCCTGGTTGGCCTATAAAAATATGTCATCCCTGGAGCACTCTGTTGATGTGAATGTTATAATGCCCTTGTAGTTGATAGTATTTAAGTTAGCCTTTTTCACAGAAAGAGCAAGAAAAGCACAGGTATAAACAATAAAAAAGTGATTTTTATAAAAGAAAAATACCTACTATGTTCCAGTAACTAAATAAGTTTCTATCCATTCTGTTCATTCCCACCTGTGCTGTCTAAATGTTCCTGATGACTTTTACTAACAGCAGTGCCTTCTTTAGTGAGCAACACATGTTCAAAAAAAGTGTAATGCACCATGTACCTCAAACAGTAGAGCTGTTGTACTGGCAGCTCGTGCAACATGTTTGTGTGTTGGAAGTCAGTACAGACACAGTAGTCTTCCTCAGAAAAACTGACCTCGCTAGACCGTCTCTGTTGCCGTCACTGTTTGCTTTTCATAGATAAAAACAGTCAGGAATGTGAGGCCAAAGCTGGATTTAAGCTTCAGAGTCAAGGTGCATTCACACAGCCCACAGAGGACTAGAGAAAGATCAACAGAAACACATGTTGAGCATTTACTCAAACCTGCAGAAGCTTGTTTGCTGATTATACAAAAATATATATATTCAGGGTAAGAAATCCTCATAAATATGCATGTATAAAAACACAAATATCTGCGAAAATGGAAACAAATATCTGATTTTTTTAAAAAAGAGCAGATGTAATCAGAGATACAGAAACCCAAAACCATGCATGATTTAACATGCAGCAGCGTACAGCCAGGTGGAGTTCAGCCCAGCATACTGAGAGCTGGACAACAGCCCAACCCGAGAGAAGCAGGCAGAATGGTATGAAAAGTTATTTGTGGCCGAATGCATTTTAAAGAGCTCATTCCACGCTCTCAGATCTGATTTAAATATGGATTTTTCACTGTGACGGTCACAAGAAACCCGTTGAAGCTGGGTTGACTGCTTGCTGTTTTATAAGAGGTTTGCCATAATATGAGCAGACAGAAAATCTATATTGTTTTGTAATGAACAAAACATCAAATCTAGCCTCGCTATAGACTACATTACAATTCATGCAATGACCCCAAGACTTCAGACAGAGCAGACAGACCCAAACGGCATCAAACAACCCTGGAGAAGATGGAAGAAGGAAGTGTGTGTTTATGCATTTAATCTGGTATGCAGTCTGCTTTTGTATAATACCGGTCACACGGCGGGGGACTAAAATACTCAAAACACTTTCCATTCTTACTGAATTATGGCTGACGGGTGTTGTATTTCAATCTCTAACAAGGATATCTTGAAATAAAATGTTAAACCTTTTCTTTGCCCAACTGTAGAGCGCTTAAATGAGCAGGCATAATATTACAGTACCAACCAGTAAGGCCTGTAAAACCTGATCACTGCAGTGTAATGAGAATCTGAATGCTTCATGTTTTATCTCAGCATCTTTACAAAAATGTGCTTCATTGGGCACAGCAAGGTGAAGTCTGGGTCTTTTTTGGGGGGGGAGGGGTGGGGAATCTGTCTGTTGTTGACGGGTTCAGTCAATGAAAGAGTGAATCCTTTGAGTCGCGCCTTTCGCCTGAGTAAGTAATGCTGATTGGCATCCTTGAAGGCTGCTGCCAGGGGAACAAATCCCTTAAGCTGCACCGGAGCGAGTGGGCAACATTCATAAGCAGGTCTGTGTAGTGATGCATGGCTGTGTGTGCTGAAATACCTCACCTCAGTGGGGAAAAAAAGTGCAAATATCACAGAGGGAAGTCACTTCCAAAGACTCTTTTCAATGCACAGATTAAGGCAAATGTATTCATATGGTGACACTTATCTACAGCTTTTTACAGATGCTGCATAATTTTATTATTATAATAAAAAGACATATGTTGTAATTATTGAGGATTTAGCCTAATAGGGATTATGGAGTTTTGTCCCGTAAAACCACAAAGCTGCAGTGTGACCGGCAGAACACAGCAGCCAGGTTTTGTTCCCCCTGTGACGCAGATGGAAATCAAAGTTACTCTGTTTTTATTTCACCTCCCATGATTTCCTCATTTACATGCAGCTAAAAGATAAAAGCCAAGAGTAACATCTGCACAAAACTTACATATTACACAGAATACACAGTCTTGTATTCAGAGGACTGGGTTAAAACTACAAGACATAGTACTGTTTGATGCCCAGACTCCTTAAAAATACAGTGATCATGTGGGTTATATTTTAAAGGAGGAACACTTTTTCTTTTGACTGGTCTCTCCTCAGGGTCAGCTGCTGCAGAGGCTTTTGAATACTCAAAGAAACTTCAACAGAATCATTTCTTTTGAACCAGCAGACTAATAGGGGACAAGCTCAATGATGAATTGGAGTTTATGTTATTTGTTTGGTTGAGACTTAAAGACTATTAGTCAATTAATTGATACATTTATTGACAGAAATGTCTCAGTAACAGTTCCAGTTTCTTAATTGTGATTATTTCTGGTTTTCTGAGTCTTCTATAATGATAAACTAAATAATTTTGGGTTTTGGTCAAACAAAACAAGAAATGTTTGTAGAGCTGCAAAGATTAATCAATCAGTTGTAGGGCTGTGTATTGGCAAGAATCTGGCGATACGATATGTATCACGATACAGGGTTACGATATATTGCGATACTGTAAGTAAGGCGATATATTGCAATTATTTTATCTAATTTTAACTACTTTCAGAGGGCAAATACACTGAGAGGGCGCATCTCTTTGCAAATTAAATAAATATTGACTTAACTGTAAACTATTAATTAAGATATTTTCTTATACCCCTAATTAGTTGGCAACTATTAAATTAATCAGCAATTATTTTGATATTTGATTAATCGGTTTGAATATTTTCTTACAGAAAAAAAAGGTCAAAAATCTCTGCTTCCAGCTTCTTAAATGTGAGTATTTTCTGTTTTTTTTTTTTACTCCTCTATGACCGAAAACTGAATATCTTTGAGTTGTGAACAAAACGACATTTCAGGACGTCATCTTGGACTTTGGGAAACACTGGTTTCACGTTTTTCACCATTTTCTGACATTTTATACACCAAACTAATCGATTAATTGAGAAAATAAGCGGCAGATTAATCGACAATGAAAATAATCTCGTTAGCTGCATCCCTGGTTATTTGTTTAGGTGGAGACTTATAGACGTAGCCAATTAGTTGATTAATTGATTGAAAATGTTTCAGCAACTGGTTACAGCTTCTTAAATGTGAATATTTTCTGGTTTCTTTACTCCTCTATGACAGTAAACTGAATATATTTGAGATGTGGACAAAACAAGACATTTGAGGACATCATCTTGGGCTTTAGGAAACACTGATTTCACATTTTTCACCATTTTCTGACATTTTATAGACCAATCGCTTAATTGAGAAAACAAGCGACAGATTAATCAACAATAAAAATAATCTTGTTAGTTGCATCCCTGGTTATTTGTTTGATAGAGGCTTATAGATGTAGCCAATTAGTCGATTAATTGATTAGTTGATTGAAAATGTTTCAGCAACTGGTTACAGTTTCTTAAATGTGACTATTTCTGGTTTACTTTATGTGATAAACCAAATACAGCCTACAGGTTATTTGGGTTTTGGTAGAAACAAAACAAGAAATGTTTGGACTTTATGGGGTCTTGTGATAGGTTGTTTGGCTATACTTGCTGACATGGACTACACAATTAATCGAGTCTGTCGATTGATCGATTATTCAACTAATGCTCCTCTCTGTATTCCTGCTGTGTGACTGTGTGCACTCACTCGGTCTTGTTGCGGGTGGTGTCCTCGCTGAGCTGCAGCAGGTTGATGACAGCCTGTCCCAGCAGCTTGTCTGGACCCACCAGGGCCCGGTGCAGGACGTGGACATGCAGCGTGTCTTTTCCTCCTCCTCCTCCGTGTTGCAGCAGCATCGACGGCAGGTCGAAGCTGGCCTCCTCTTTCCACACCGGAGCAACACTCTTCTCCGCCACCGAGGTCTGGAACTTCTCCTTGCCCACCTGCATCACCGCATACGCATCGTTGGTGCCGCTCTTGCCCTTTATCCGGAGGCCTCTGGCTTGTTGCACCGTTACCTGGACGCTGCTGGGACACCACTGCTGCTCCGACAGAGAAGACATCATGATGACTGGATTACACAAATTTAAATCCCAAAACACAAGGCGGTGGAGTCTACCATCGGTTGAGACACACTAAAACAGAAGGAAGAAAAGTTTTCACATGAGCTCCTGCAGAAGTTGAGGAAACAGCTGATTGGGCGTGGTTACACCGAGAGGAGTCGTCCTCTGGTCCTCCTTGGTTAACAGGAGACACTCCCACCAGATTAACAGATTACCTGAGACGAATCTGACACGCTGTTTAGCCCGTTCAGACACCACAACAAGCATTTACTGGAGAACAGCAGGCCACACCTGATCCTTGTTGACACCTGTCACAGAGCATCAGCATCACATCAGCTGCATTCAAATGAGGACAAGACTGGTTGATTGATAAGGGTACACTCACTTAAATCGATAGTCCCTTCATTATGCAAATGTTAGTATATTCTGTAATGATTCATAGTCACAGTTCCATCTGCTCCTTTAATTCTGATCTAGGTCTGAAAACATGATACTTCTGCTCTAGTTGAGGACAGGTTACCTGACTGTGACAGCTGATATGGCTTCATGTGGTTGGATTAAGTTTCACATGCAGCTACAGTTTGAATCTTTATCAGCGGCATCTGTATGGATTTCAGAAGGATTGAATGCTCTAAAATACCCTGAATGTGTTTTTTGTTTTTTTTGTCTGTTTTAGGCCCATAATGGACTAGCCACCTGATTCCCTGCATTTACCCTCAATGCATGCTGGGATAAACCCTCAATTCCCATTAGTCTACCTATTCAGCCAGGCCTTTCATTAAGAATGGTTATTATTTTATTCACTTATTTTATTGTATTTAAGTTTTAAAATTTGTATTCTATTTTATTAATCACTAATTTCAATGTATTTAAGTTTTAAAAGATTATTCTATTTTAATGTTATTTTATTAATCACTTAATTTATTGTATTTAAGTTGTAAAATTGTATTCTATTTTAATGTTATTTTATTAATCAATTAATTTATTGTATTCAAGTTGTAAAATTATATTCTATTTTATTGTTGATTTATTAATCACTTATTTTATTGTATTTAAATTGTAAAATTTTTATTCTATTTTATTATTTTATTAATTACTTATTTTATTGTATTTAAGTAGTATAATTTGATTCTATTTTATTGTTATTTAATTAATAACTTAATTAATTATATTTAAGTTGTATAAATTATTCTAATTTATTGGTATTTTATCAATCACTTATTTCATTGTATTTAAGTTGTAAAATATTATTCTATTTTATTTTAATTTTATTAATCACTTATTTTACTGTATTTAACTTGTATAATTTTTGTGTTATTTTATTAATCTAGATTTTACTTCACTGTTTTACTACTATTACTGTTATTATTGCTTTTAATTCTATTTTATTACATTTTATAATTTTATTTTCTTGTGTGCATTGGTCTCAAATGGTCTTTTCTCGGTCCACACTTGTTCTGTTTTCGGCTTGTCAGCCATCTGTGAAGCACTTTGAACTGCACTAACCTGTATGAAAGGTGCTATACAAATAAAGTTTGATTGATTTATTGATTGATAGGCTGAGCAGGACTAGGCAGGGCGGGTATGGAAAATGTATGTGTTTTAGACAGTTAAACAGCTGTCTAAATCAGTCTGTATATTGATTTGTATGTGTGTTACTCATGCCACAATAAGCAGGATGGTTCATGACTGAACACTGACCTCTGCTGTTGAAAAAAAGGAACAAAATGAACACATTTCTGGTCACAAATTAGAAATCTACATTATCATGGCTTATACATTGCGTACCAGGCCTGAACATGTTTGATCTCACTTTCACTAATTCCTGCTGCCCGGCAAAGATTAAAGGCGAACACGCATATAGAGCTTTTAGCCAATTACTAAGCTGACGCACAAGTGTTGGCACTGCCGCTGTCTGACTGTGATGTAATGACCGTAGTACTAGGCACTTAAAATAGTTGCAGCTTTCTTAATGGAATCTCTGTAATAATATTGATTTCTTTACAAAAAGATGAGAGTTTTTAGAGGAGAATGTGTTTTAATCAGATATACAACACGCTCAGATGGCAGTAAAAAGGAGGCAGGAAAACTGAGGTCACTCGAGGACTTTGTTCTATGAACAATTAGTTAAAATAACAAACAAACTGAGTTTCCTGTAGTGTAACAGTTCTTACCATACAAATGTAAATATAGATTTTACACCAATAAAAACATAAATACCAAAACATAAAAATACTTTCTTTCAGAGTCTGTTACAGTTAGCAGCAATAATCAATAAAATTCCTACTTCTGATAATTCACATTCACCATTATGTAAGATGTCACTGTATAAGATCTAAGAGTCTGTATTTATAACTTCATACATTCACCGTGTCCTCATTGTCCTCTTGTTGAATCTTGATTGCTTTTATCCTCCACTGGATTTTCATCCTCTAAATGTGTGTTGTCACTTCGGTCCCCTTCGTCCTGCTCACCTACGAGAACTTTACTGTAGAGCTTCTGCTGCTCTTCTTTAAAGGCGTCTTTCACTTTTCCTCGTTTCAGCCCTCCATCCCTGAGAGCACACAGGTAGGAAAGGAAAAGAGTATCATGCACTGACTCAACACAGCGTCATTAGTGTCCTTCACAAACAACAGATGGCCTCCGTGAATTACCTTCAGGGTGTAATACTGCACAGTTTCTGTCAAAGCTAAAAGCCAATAACGATGTGTTTTGTGAATCAGCGTCTGTGTTTTATACCACTAGAAACCTCTCTTTCTAACCATTAACACATACTATTTTACTGATATGCTCTACATCAAGACTGCTTTTCCTAATTTTTTCCCACCATTTGACGTTTGATTGGTATTCTCTTAATCAAAGGGCTGCAACTAATGATTATTTTCACTGCCGATTAATCAGTCGATTATTTTCTCATTTAATCGATTAGTTGTTTGGGCTATAAAATGTCAGAAAATAGTGAAAAATGTCACCAGTGTTTCCCAACGTCCAAGAGGTCATCTTGGACAAATGTCTTGTTTTGTCCACAACTCAAAGATATTCAGTTTACTGTCATAGAGGAGTAAAGAAACCAGAAAATATTCACATTTAAGAAGCTGGAATCAGAGAATTTGTTCATTTTTTTCTTAAAAATGACTCAAACCGAGGAATTTTATCAAAATAGTTGTCAATTAATTTAATAGTTGACAACTAAATCGATTGATTAATCGTTGTAGCTCTATTTAATTACACCATCTTGTTGCACCCTCTTTTTCTGCAATACTATAATGGCACCTGACTGGGGAATTAGCGGCACCAACTGTTATCCTTGATGAACCAACTCCTAATATTCGCATAACATAACATAGTAGTGGATGGAAATGCGCATAAAATGCATTTTCTTTAACAGATTTTCTGAAAATTCATTAAAATAGGTGCTACTTTTGGATGGAAACTTGACTAATGACTCACCAAATGAGATCCACTAATCCTCCTTGTGCAGCTATGGCGGCTTTCACTCTGTTGGCAAACTGCACCGCATCCTCCCCTTCCTAAACAAAGAAAATAAAAAAAAAGAACAGGAGGTGGGAAAAGCACTCCAGTAGACAGAATAAACAATAGATGATCTGAAATTCCTATCATTGATTTTGATAATATTTATTTTTAAGATTGTGACAAAGAAGCTTCACCTCTCTGTTCATAGGCGGCAGGTACCAGACGCTGCAGACGATGGCCCAGCTGCTCATCATCCTCAGCAGATAGCTCACCAGGCCAAACTTACTGCTGTTCCAGAAGGCATCCCCAAACCGAGGATCATACTGCAAGATAAACATAAAGTCATACCAAGAGTAGGGAAGAGCAAAATGAGCAGAAAGGAGGAAAAAGACAAACCTTAATGGCGACTGGATAGACCGTGCAGGCGATTTCAAAGCTGCCCTTTTTGAACATCATCACTGATGTGTTGTTGATGCAAGTACCTGTGGAAGACACAGTGTGAAGCTCTTATCGACATTAAACAACAAATGTTACGTGTGTTTATAAGAATGATATCATCATACACACCCTCAGGGAAGATCAGGATGGGCTGTTTAGTTTTGTCAGCAACATGATCGCTTAGCCTGAAATGACAAAGCACAAGTGATCAAAATATATATACATATATGAAACTATATACATATCTTTTTAAAAGTCTTGCCATTAGGCTCACTTCTAGAGTTCAAACCAAATGATGTTTAATCTAAACTTCTATTATTATAGCAACAACCAAAACCGAATGATTATATATTCATATATACTCCATGGTCTATGGAGTGAAATATCACTAAAGTGCTAATAAATTACATGAAATGTGGTTTTATACTGCCTTCTTAATGCCTATAAAGGCAATCAACAAGCTTCTACAGACTGTTCTAGTTTTATTTTGGACTATGCTCAGTCAAGTTCATTGTTTTATGGCCATACATACTGTACATACTGATGTGTCATAAACATAAAACATAAAACATAAACCCTGGGAAAACATTCGGGGTTTCTTGTAACACATGTTTAGAGCTAGGATACAAAAATGAACAGAATACAAAGATTTCTAATCTACTCACAGTGCTGCCATCTGGCTGACCTGAGTATTATTTGTCAGAAGGCCTTTGCCCATAACCAAAACACATTTCTATTATTCACCTTATGTTTTAAGTCAAAATGTAACAAATGTGTTTTAACCACAACTTCATATTTCAACACATGTTTAAACCTAATCTAAACCATGTGCACCAAGTGTGTTGACACCCATTCACAATTTAACATATCAAGACATATACAGGGGTGAACAAAATGTATTGCATATCATAATTCAATACACACACACACACACTGAGCTGAACCTCCTAAATGAGAAGTAGTTGCACAGCAGCGGGACTGACCATAATGCAACTGGAGATGAGAGCGCTGCCGACAGAGAGAAGATGCATTGTTACCTTTTGGCCACTAGGTGTCTGTCTTTGACTTCTGATCTTTCAAACCAGATGTGAGGAGAGGATTTGACCATAGCTTGCTGGATCATTCCCATCAGCCCTCCGTGCAACTGGCCAACCTGAGAGACGAGTTAGGCTCCAGTTCAGCTCAAAAACAACATCTCTAATCATCTCTTATTTTTCAAAATCACTCACGCAGAGACACACAAGCTTTTCTACCATAGAATAGCAGCCATCATTGGCCAAGATGATAACATCGATGGGTGTTGTGTGATTGGAGACACAGATTCCGCCATTCTTTGGTTTGTTCTCTCTGAAATTAAACAAGTTTGTTTAAGACAGACACACAACTATGCACCATACACACTTCAATACTTGCCATTGTGCTCTGTTAACTTTTATGAATACTGTTCTCATTATTATACTGCATTCAATTTAATATGTTGTACCTGTTATGATAGGTGATGATTGCTGAGAGAGCTCTCACACAGATGCGATAACACATCAGATGAACCTTCTCAGTCAGGTAGAACCTTAACCTGAAGACATAATGCCACAATAATTAGTCCAGTACCCTTAGGATGTACACTTCAAGGTTAAATGTTGGCTAAAATACATGTGGTTACACTATCATGTAGCTTTTGATCATCTTTCTACCCTTGTTATAGAGACCTAACTTCACGCACATGCTTGAACTGTTATGAGGATTGAATGAAACTTACTCTTTGTTTGGTAAAAGGCCCACCAAAGCAGTCAGGACTAGAAGCAGACTAATGCCGGTAAATGCCAGAGTGACCCTGCAGAAAAGAAGAACATATAGTTGACTCAAGACTGAACCAGTTGTTCATCCATTTGCCGGTTTTGTACAATGAGATGAATGTTACTCCCCTGACCTGACCTGAGAGGCAGCAGGATGCCGTAGCGGACGAGGACTCCCAGACCCCACAGGACGGTAAGTCTCAGGCTGATGTGACGGAAGTTGTAGTTGCTCCGAGTCAGCAGGTTCCAGCTCTCCAGCTCCTGAGCCGAAAAGCGCTTGGTCACCTCGTCGTCCAAGATGCTCTCCACGCCTCTCCGGCAGAAGTAGAAGATGTCAGCCATCTCGAACTCCGGCTCTGAGCGCAGACAGCCGGCAGAACCTCGGAGCTCCTGGATCTCCTGCTGAAAGGACGACGGTGGTTCTTTGGCTATGATTCCTACAATGAGAACGAAAAATCATGCTTTTGAGTTAATGATCAAAATAATACATGACTGAGAAATATTGAAATATTACTCTTTTACCGTTGCTATATGGTTTATAGAGTTGCTGGTTATTTTCCTTTGCTCCCATCTCCATTCGTGAGGTTGCCCACTAATTTAATGAAAAAACAAACTAGATTAGAAAACAGGATTGCTACATTTCCGTTGTTTGCTGTCATGTTTAACATACAGAGAGCAAGAATTAAAGACATAATCTGATACACTACTGCTGACAAGCAGCTATGAAGTTGGCAGTAATAAGCACTGCAGGCCTCCAAATTGCATCAAGGTTAGAGATTCAAAGAGTATATGGGCAGCATATAGACTGTGATATGATCAAAGTGATGAAATTAGGCAACATGATCCCTGGAGACGGAGAGACAGCTCTGCAACATCTTTTTTTTCCTGAGAAGCTTGCAGCTGAGAAAACAATGCAGATAAATTGCAGAAACTTTCAACACTGTTCTAGTTTCAAACCCGTTGTCTGACTTACTCGAGCATAAATAGGTCACAGTTTTGATGGATCAGGCATCCGTGCCACGCAGACCTGGAGAGAGGACATTTAAAGAACCATCGCCTGATGTGTACTCTAAATAAAACAGCATTCCTGCAGGGCTGTAGCCCATGGAGAAGAAAACTATTCATGATTGTGCACTACATACACACACTCCTACACCAACAAGTACTAACAGACCTGCTGCCAGAAACCAAGATGACTGACACTACTAAAGGCTTACCAGCCTTGAAAGATGAAAAAGCACACATCTGTCCCCTGAAGGAGGTTCCCAGAGCTAAATGAAGGCAGTGGAATACCGACTCCATATTGGTCTGTTGTAAAACATCTACAGTCCAGTGGTAAAGCCTGGACTTAAAGCTCTCTCGGTTGAAACCAACGTATAGTAGATCTGCTTTTTGCTAGGCTCAATGAAAGAGACATGATTGGACAAAGCAGAGTGAAAAGCCAGAGAGGATCTTTGTAGGAAATGTCAGACTTGGCAGCACAACCACCCCTATACCTTGATCCATGGATCAAGAGAGCTTGCAGCTCATCCCACCCTCTTGGCAAAAGACAGCAGGAAGACAGTCTTGCTTGACAGCTTCTTCAGATCGACCGGGGCCTTATCCAGAGCCCAGAGAACCAGCCCCAAAGGTGGGACAACTGCCTTAAAACAGCTGCCTTCAACTGTACTACAGCCTTCAAGAAATTAGTAAAGCAGACTGCAATCCTGTTCAGACAACAGGTTTGTCCCTATTTGTTAATTTTTAATTGTGACTATCATTATCCTGAGTGTAGAAGGGGAGTTCTAACAACTCCTACAGAAACGGTATGACCACAGGGGCTGAGCTTGTCTACTGTGTCAGTAGATAAACTTCATCCCAGGAGTCTAAGCTCCCTGCAGTATCTACACTACCTCAGATGGGAGTCCCATGGCTAAAAGCTTGTTCCTCCCTGGGGTCTGTCCCAAAAACCAAAGTCCCTAAGGAAAGGGTGGCAGCAACACGGCCTGTGTCTCTATCAGTCCGCCTAAGCTTGGAGAACCCAGGGGTCCCACCCGACAGGGAATGCATTTTTTTTAATATATAAAATCAGTGAGATTAACACTGCAAAAACTATTTTGTTCAAAATAGTAACTCAAAGGGTTCTAATATAATACTGCAGTAGTTAAGATGTAGGATATTGGTTCCAAAATGTTGTACAATTAATATCAATAAATAAACAACAACATATAATACAAAGGACTTTAACATTGTGCATTACACACGGACACCAAGCTCACCTCAAAGATCTTGAGAAGAGTCCACATGTAGAGTCTGCGGATACCAAAAGAGACTCCGAGTACAGCCGGCACAATTGTGAAGACAAACAGAAGAGTCAACCAGACAGTGATGGAGATGCTAAGGCACCGGCACAGCAGGTTGTCAGCAGTAAATTCAAACCAAGACATGCTGCTCATCAACATCCGAAGAGACGTAGAGAGCAAAGAGGCTGCAGGGAAACCCACAGCTTCGGGGCAAGTCTTCTGGTCCGTTTGAAGAGTCGGTGTCTGAAGGCGACGCTGAAACATACAACAGGAGTAACTCACTGTCTGCGTCTGACAAAGACGGCATTAACAGTCAGAAAAAGTACAAACTTCATTATCCCCCGTGTTCCCCTTCAGGTGACTTGTTCACATCGTGATTGACTTTAAATTACCTTTTGAGCAACATTGCTGATGGCCAATATGTAAGGTAAATTTTCACACACATACTTTCACTCAAATATAATTATATTGATATATTACTGATATAACCCGAGCATCCTGGCTGCAATTTAATACTAATATAGTATAACGTGTACCAACCCTACCTTTAAAAGTGCAATACTTCCCCATATTACGGGTGAGTTTTTCAAAATAACTTGATTTCCTTTGAATTCACTGACTTTTTTTTGTGACAGCAAGCAGCTTTTCAACAAGAGACAATGGCTGTTGTTGGAAAATTGACAGCCATTGTCTCATTGTAGGAAAAACTTGAACAACTCTAATGCAAGCAGTCAGAAATAAAGCTGATGAATGCATATAGAAGAGATTACAATGAGTAAGTCATTTCTGAGTTGCAGAAGAGACTGTTAAAAGTGAATATAGTGAAGAAGAGACTGTTAAAAAGTGAATATAGTGCAGAAGAGACTGTTAAAAAGTAAATATAGTGCAGAAGAGACTGTTAAAATGAGTATAGTGCAGAAGAGACTGTTAAAAAGTGAATATAGTGCAGAAGAGACTGTTAAAAAGTGAATATAGTGCAGAAGAGACTGTTAAAAAGTGAATATAGTGAAGAAGAGACTGTTAAAATGAATATAGTGCAGAAGAGACTGTTAAAAAGTGAATATAGTGCAGAAGAGACCTTAAAATGAATATAGTGCAAAAGAGACTGTTAAAAGTGAATATAGCGCAGAAGAGACCTTAAAATGAATATAGTGCAAAAGAGACTGTTAAAAGTGAATAAAGTGCAGGGTGACAGCTGTTATTCACCCACAGCTTCAGTTCACCTGTCAGCTGGCTGGTTTATGGGACCACAACAACAATGATTAAGTTACAGTAACAGCATCATTAACATTATGGGACAACAAGCACCTAATTCAGAGTTAATGAAGTACAGTAAATGGTCATTATGTAGCTATAGCTTCACTGATCTCTAACAACAACGTTTAACACATTAACAGCACATTAAAGAGTTGTTTTCTTTGCTTCTTTGTGTACCAGCATCCTGTAACGTTAAAGGGACACAGTAACTTACCCTGCCGGTGGATGTTATTGATGAAGAAGTTTCGGTATGCTATCTTACAAGGAGCTGCTATGTTAATAAAGCTCACTTTGACCCACAAGGCTAACAAGGTGTTAGCTAACGTTACTGGCTCTTACCGTCCTCCAGGTTTAAGGCTGGTGGTGAGGAGGAGGAGGAGGAGGATTGAGATGACAGATGGTCAGGTAGTTCTCCATCTGGACAGATCCAGGCTGAAGTACAGGGATCTGTGACACCGTGCTGCTGGCTCTACAGGCTGTTAGCGTCATGCTAACTTCACCTGCAGCAGCCAGAGTTGTGTACGGTCGTCATGGCAACAGGTGGCCAATAAGAGTTGCTGTCACTGCACTGTGGGCAGGACATGAACAGTAATCTGATTACACTTCTTCTTCTTCTTTTTCTCCTCCTCTTCCTCCTTCTTCTTCTTCTTCTCCTTCTTCTCCTCCTTCTCCTTCTTCTTCTTCTCCTCCTTCTCCTTCTCCTCCTCCTCCTCCTCCTTCTTCTTCTCCTCCTTCCCCTTCTCCTCCTCCTCCTCCTTCTCCTTCTTCTCCTCTTTCTCCTCCTCCTCCTCCTCCTTCTCCTTCTTCTCCTCTTTCTCCTCCTCCTCCTCCTCCTTCTTCTCCTCTTCTCCT
>CAKAOH010040524.1:0-67500 GCA_916701665.1 Sebastiscus tertius
CTGTCTGTCTGTCTGTTCACCTGTCTGTCTGTCTGTTCACCTGTCTGTCTGTCTGTCTGTCTGTCTGTTCACCTGTCTGTCTGTCTGTTCATCTGTCTGTCTGTCTGTTCACCTGTCTGTCTGTCTGTCTGTTCACCTGTCTGTCTGTCTGTCTGTTCACCTGTCTGTCTGAAGTTGCAGGTGTGTCTGCAGACGCAGGAGGGCGGAGCTCCGGTGACTGCACTCCGACCGAGCACTCAGTGAACAGGACAAAACAATTAACAACAAAGTAATGAAATTAAGGAACTAATTATGGGGTACGGTTATGGTAAGCATAGTTGTACTTCTGCACCGTTAAAACGCTTTAATTTACCTTAACAATCACTGTAGTTAAAGTAACCCGGCGACACGAGCAGTGACTCCAATCAAACACACATGTGATGTTAGCTGGCTCTGGATAACATGCTAAAGTGGACCCTTCAGAGGTGACTTCTGCATCCAGTCAGGAACTTGTACCTTCAGTGAGGTGTCTGAGGCTGAGCTGACTGGTTATACTGGGATATAAAGGCTCAGTGGACTGGTTATATTGGGATATGGAGGCTCCAGACCAGGTTAGTAGCTACAACACACTCTCTGAACTCTCTCCAGATGACATCACCAGCCACTACGTTGCCTAGCAACGCAGCATCATGTGTAAAATCCTGTGCAGTCTCTCTTTTTGCTATAACATGAGTTTGTGACCCTTAATATGTCTCACCTGTCGTGGTGCAACAAGCATTTACTGTACTTTTTATTTATTGTTGGCTATTTTTGTTGAATTGTCTAAGTTTAGTCTCCTCTCTGGTTATTCTTGTGAGGCTAATAAACACAGTGGTGGTATCAGTTGTATGAACAGGCTGCAAAGTGCCATAAATGGAATGAATTGATGGTTTGGACATATGGCTCATTGCTGATGTTGTTGTTGTTGCTGATGTTATTCCTCTCGTTGACATTTAATGTGTTCTTTAATTTAACAGCAGCATCATAAATCACACTCTTTCCACCTCTGCTAATTACAGTCTACAGCAGAAAGAGCTGCTGCTGCTATTTGTGACACAAATTAAACCATAACACCTTATTATGTTCCTCATGAAACAGCAATTGTGTTTAAATGAAATCAGAAATCAAAGAAGTATTGTATTGTAGTATGTATTCCATATTTCAGGGATATTAATGAACCAACACTATTTTGCATGTGGTTAATCTACCTTTTACATCCGACTTGCACGTTACATTAATGCACAGTGTTTGGATTATTACTTCCACATTGCACATTAAAATATATATTTTTTATTTGTTTTTATATTTATATTTATATATGTGTTTTCTCTTACTTTGTATATTATTGACTGTATGCACCAGAGCACCGAGGCAAATTTCCTGATATGTGAAAACCTACATGGCAACAAACCGGTTTCTGATTCTGATTTATTTTTGGCGATCATCGCGTTTTATGATGAATTATTAAGAATTTCCATCAAATGATTTTTCCATGCTTTCATATGTGTATCTGCTGCTTTGTCCCATCAGCTGTAAAGCCGTTGCATGTTCACTGTGGAGGTATTGTACTCCATCTTAATTGTTTATCTTGACTCAGGATTGAAGATATCATGATTTCTATTTTTGCCCTGTATTTTGCAATACCTCTTTCTGGTGTCTTTCTAGGTGACAATTCTTAGTGTCTTTTGAAATGCAGTATTTTTCTATTTATAACACTTCAACCATGTCTAGTCATATCATTTGTCTGTTCATACACTTCTCTTCCCAGTGACTCTCTCAAGCGTCGACTTGCACGTTGTATTTTTCTTTTAAGGCTCTCTTGATCTTCCAGACAGTTGTTGTCTGCTGTTTTAAAGAGTCATTAGTCAGAGCTGAGTGATTCTAATGCACCTGTCCACGTGGTGCTAATGAACTACAAATGCGTCCTTACAGTGTTGGAAGGTCAGTCCTGTATGTATCTGCGGTTACTTTTAGGACAGCATTAGCTAAATGGTGCATTTGGAACCAAGCTGACCACCAACAGTGATGGAAACTAAGTACAAGTAGTTGTAGTTTAACATTTTTTCTCAGAGGCTACTTGTACTTTACTTCAGGATTTTCAATTTATGCTATTTTCTACTCCACTACATTGATTTCAGAGGGATGTATTGTACTTTCTGCTCCACTACATGTATTTAACAGCTATTGGTTACCTCTTACTTGTATTTGATATGTGAAACGTTTCATCAACTCATAAAATATGATACGTTATGATAGTTTAAAGGCCCTAAATTCTCACACAGGTATTTGCAGTTATTGTGGCTGATCAGACCTGGTCAGGTCACCTAGTCATGACAAGCTATGCTGGGATTTACAAGAAGTCAGCAAACTGCAAGTGCTAATAAGAATGATAAAGTTGTAACTTGTCCCACAACATAACTAACAGGAGCGTGATGATGTCACATAAGCCCAGTTCTGTGCACGCCCTCACAGTAATTTAATAAAAAACAGTAATTTTGCCTCGCAAGGTAAAATTACAGTTTTTTTCGAGAGCATAGATGGATACAACGGCTTCAGTTCCCCGTCGGAAAGGGCTGTCTGTGGCAAGGTAAACCAGCAAAAATATTCTAAATATATCGTACACTTAAACTGATATTGCTTTTTTTTTAGGTGAGACTTTCTTTTAGGTGGCTAAAATACATTTTGCTGCCGGCCCCGTCCACAGCAGTACATTGCTTTGCTCCCGTGTCGGTACTCCTGTCTGCTTCTCCGAACTGGGGGCGTGCCGACCCTCATCTACTGTGGGTAATACACTGACTATGTTTAAGTACCTCATACAGTCCCACTTCAAAACACCTGAACTATCCCTTTAAAGTACATTTTACTGTAGATACCACTTCTGTACCTCTGCTCAAGTAGAATTTTGAATGCAGGAGTATTTTTACATTGTGGTTCTGCTAAAGGATCGGATTACTTGCTAGTGGGCGTGTCTCCCACTCAGTTGAATTAATGATATAGCACCTTAGCAGATTAGTACATTGCTGCTGAAACTATTGCCCTCATGGTCCTAAGAGACTGTATTTAACTTTTCTTTAGTTGTGTTTGTTGTGCACCAAATGTAGAGAATTTCATTTAGCAGTTTGCTGTTTTATTTATTTAATTATCATTGTTTGCGTTACTGTGACGTAAAGCTATGAGATTCTGCAGAACTCCCATTGTGTGCACAGTTAACAAGCCGATATGTTCTCTTCACTTTTGTTTTGTCACCCATACCAAGAACTGCATGTGACCATAGCGATGTCCGTAACAGATCAATTTATTGTTAACAATCACTGTTTTGGTATAGCGTACTTCAGCAAATGGAGTAAAGAAAACACAGATTAAAATAAGGTCTAGCTAACAATCGCAATAAAAAGAAATAAATAGAAAATAAAATCCGATTAAGGTCTAGTAATTTCCATGTTCATATGAATACATAACATCTACAGTATAAGTTAATAAATTGAAGCTACTGTATAAATACATCACCAGCATGCACAATATTGTATTATGGAGAATATTGGAGCAGTTATCATCTTACACTGAAGAAACAGTATAATAGGCAAGTGCATTTCTTGACCGAGAAGAAACCGAAGACAAAGTAAATCCACAAACCTCAAATCTGCTTTTAGAGCTTCCACTTAACATTTGCATGTGCTCTGTCCACAAATTACACTGAGTTCACTAATCAAGTCTGTGGGTCCAAGTGCCGTTTCCTATTGGTTATTATGAAGATAGCAGAACTAGAGAATAAGGGTGGACATGATCGTGTTAAATCACTTTTTTTTTTCTTCTAATTTCCATTTGTTTTATTTCGCTATCTGGATTTCTGTGAATCAAATCGTTTCCCTACAAGGAGCCAATAGGAGTTGTTATAGTAACGACAATACTGACAATAAGAATTAGGTGTCCAAAAACAGTTAATTTATTTAATAAAGCACATCAGCACATGAGAGGGACAAGCTGCACTAAGTTTACTTTATGAATTTGTATTTTTAGTTACAGTATGACTGTGTGACTGAGCTGGACACATAACCTGACACAAAGCAAACAAAAACATTATTTTTTTTAATGTTATCCTCAATAACAGAGACGACCTGCTTTTCACTCGACGATCATAGTGTGGTGCAACTAAAAGATGTTTTTGAAGTTACACAATGAAGTTCGACACCCCCCTAAAAAGCCACGTCTTCATCTCAGTAACCACTCGCTCTGATCCCTCGTCTTTCTCTCCCGCTAAGCAAGGCCGTGACATTCAAGATTACTCTTTAATTTTTCTGGTTGCTCAAGCATCGAAACTTCTGAATGCTCCTCCCCTCACCAAATACAATAAGACAGCTCAGCTTCGTTTGCGCGATAAGACCAGTCTCTGCTAGTGTGAAGGTATCGCTACCCAATAGTCACACTGCGATGAACGACATACCTCTTGCTTCTAAAGTGGTATTTTGGCAAAATGCTGCAGAGGCTACCAAGGAGGGGGTTTCATTCTTTTATTTTTTTATTTTTTTAATCGTAGGTTATTTCTCAAACTAAAATTCCCTCTGTCAACTTTTTTTTTTTTCACTTTTAATTTGTTGAAAAATAAAGAACAGCAGCCACGTTAGTACAATCGGCTAAATTGGCAGCCGATGTTCCACCGCCTTCCCCCCTCCCCTCCCTTTTTTTTAAATTCTAAGAACTTTTTAACTAGTATTATTATTTTGTCATCATTTGTGAGCGCGCGTGTTGTTTTGGCAGAATGAGGTTTTGGACTCTTTAGTTGTTGCCCTCGCCTCCCTCGTCGTCCTGCTGGTCGCTCGTCCACAGCGTCAAGTTGTCTCGTAGCAGCTGCATGATCAGAGTGGAGTCTTTGTAGGAGTCTTCGTTCAGGGTGTCCAGCTCGGCGATGGCATCGTCGAAGGCGGTCTTGGCCAGGTGGCATGCCTGCTCCGGGGCGTTCTGGATCTCGTAGTAGAAGACGGAGTAGTTGAGAGCCAGGCCCAGGCGGATGGGGTGGGTGGGCTGCATGTGCTCCTTGCTGATCTCGTGGGCTTCGCTGTAGGACTTCTCGGAGGACTCCACCACCGCGGCTCTCTTCTCCCCCGTGGCCACCTCGGCCAGGTAGCGGTAGTAGTCGCCCTTCATCTTCAGGTAGAACACTTTGCTCTCGTGCTGCGTCTCGTTGCAGTTCTTGATCAGGAAGTTGTCGAGGAGGTTGAGCACGTCCTGGCAGACGGCCTCCAGCTCCTTCTCGATCTTTTCCCGGTAGGCACGCACCATCTCGATCTTCTTCTCGTTGCCGTCGGCCGACGTCTTCTGCTCGATGCTCGAGATGACGCGCCAGGATGAACGCCTCGCCCCGACCACATTCTTATAGGCCACAGAGAGCAGGTTCCTCTCCTCATTGGATAGTGCTTCGTTCAGCTCTGTGACCTGAAGAAACCAGATAGAAAGAAAGAAAAACATGCAGGCATTAGCACGTCTTCTTGTTATCTTGATTGTCTCATTTACGTAAAATATGTGAAGATATGTCTCAATAATATTCAACAGCTGACAATGGAGCAGTTCTAACCTGTAACATGCTACAAAGTTGATTTGTTGCCAAAGAGCTTACAGCGGTTTGATTTTATGCAAACTGGCTGAACCGGTATTTGTCATTATGACACGTTCTCTCTAATTAAAATGTAGCCTACATCAGCAACCTTTGCCGATGCTGTCACTGTGCTAAATTCAGCTTGTATTTTCTAGTTTTAGTTTGATTGTAAACGGACTAACAGAGTCACTAGTGTCTTATAGGCTGTGCGCAATTTACTGTCGAAGCGAGGCCAGCAACATGAAGGAGATCAAATATCAGTAGAAAGGGGTGCGCAGCGCACGTTGTTTTTCTTTACTAGAAAGTTCATGTGTTTTTTTTGGGGCGACAAGATGAGACGGGTTTCTACCAGCCAGTGTATTGCAAGCCCGGCAACGTTAGCGAGTGTGTGGTCAAGATAGAAAGAGCATGTGTTACGGACGGACAATGAGTATGAAGTCATCAGTAACGTTGAAGCTGTGAACGTAGCAGTATACCGGTCCGGTCTGGTGTTTGGCTTAAATATCAAACCAGTTTGAAATTTTGAACACCAGTCCAACCCTACTACAGAGTATAACTAAGACTATGAAGCATGACTCGAAAAAAACTATTTAATGCTCTGTGCACATGTCAAACTACAGCAATCACAATCTGTTGAACAACATAAGCAAATAAATACAAAGCTACAATTCTTAAAACTGTCACAGATGCCTCCAGACAAACTGTACAACACCCAAGTCAACAGTCAGTGCAGGAAAACCACACCTCCAGCTCACTGACATCATCCTCTGAGCTGACTCCTGATTGGCTGTCCGCAGCTCTGAAAGCTGGTTTTGTTTTGTTTTGACAGGCCTGTGTCTGGCTGGAGGATTTAATCCTTTATACCCCACTGGGACTGTGCAGCAGAGGCATCTTTACAGACCTTTTCTGAGTATAAAGCCTGTTGTTACTTTCTTTTTCAGTACAGATTTCAGTTGCATGAGCGTAGCAAAGCAGGGGGCCCCGGCCGATCACGCGGAACAGCTCTTCACAATGCCTTTACTGAACGCTATATCGGTTAACATAAAACTACATTCTAAAGGCCTCTGCACACCAAATCAAAGTATTGAACACATTTTGACCTGATGTTGGCGTTGGATTAAAAAGTTAAGGGATCACCAAAGTTATTACAATTCATCCTGAGGGGAACATGAACATCTGTAACAAATGTGATGAAAATCCATCCAATTGTTGTAGAGACATTTCACTCAAAACCACAGATGTCATCCTCATGGTGGCACTAGAGCAAAAGTCATAAAGTCATTAGGATGCATCATCTGGGAACCACGAATGTTGACAATGAAAATTGTGTGCCCATCCGTTTAGTAGATATTGAAATACTTCACAGGATAAGGAAAAAATATGACCCAATGGTGGCGCTAGATAAAAAGTCAGGGGATCACCCAAGTTATCAGGATTCATCCTCTAGGGAACATGAATGTCTGTACAAAATTTCATAGCAATCCGTCCAATAGATATTTTTGTCTGGACCAAAGTGGTGGACCGATCAACAGACTGACATTACCGTCCATAGAGCCACGGTAGCATGGCTGAAAATAATGATTTGTCTTATTCTGTTGTTACATTTCAGGTAAATCTGCTTCCTGTGTTTGTGTATCATTTCATGTGTCTTCTCCTGACCATCCAGGTGGGGTCGCACTCCGCTGCCACAGTGTTAGAGAGGCACTAACGGGTGACTTTCAGAACTTTTTAATCACATTGAAAGACAAATATTCCCCCAGAAGTCGTGCTGCATGACAATGAATATGCAGCATCCTCGACACATGGCAGAGCCTCAGTGTGTTGCCCACGGACAGGAAAGTTTAAACCTGTGACCTTTTGAGGTGCACCACAGTCACGATGAGCTAACAGCTGTGTCACTCAGCTTTGGTTAGACTCCAATAACACACAGTAGCTGCTAATCCCTGTTCCAGTTGTTACTACAGTCTCTATTGATATAAACCTGTGACTAATGTCTTCATGTGAACTCATTCTCAGCATTCAGAAGTCCTTTTATACATCTACACCCATCTCTCACGTAGCAATCAAAGCGAAGGTTCACTTCAACAGACCTGGCCATCTTTTAATGAGAGTATTGTAAAAGGGAGGGAGTGGAGGCCAAAGAGCAATCAGTGATGCAATCTCCTGTTTCCATGGCGACTGCAAAATCTGCTCCTTTGTTTGCGAGAGCCATGCTATCTCTGCTGGAGACGCTGGCCACAAGCTGCTAATGGCGAGGATGCTGACATGGCTGATGGTATGGAGAACGCTGCAGCACTGTGGGTGGGGGAGAAGTGCAAACAAGCCATTTCATATCTCACACCTTTCAGCCAACTCTAACGCTGGCGGTCAGCCATAGCAATGTCATTTCCACGGCTCGGTGCAGGACACAAATTATTCAAAGCCGGCACATGAAACATGGGAGGACTCCAAAAACCACAAGCAACCTTCTCACTTCAATCATGCCTCTACCTTCCTATCAACATGCAGGGCTTTGAGGATGGTGATGTTAGTCGGTTGGTCAAATGTATAGAGCACGTTCATGCTGCTCAGAGGATGAGCCATTTCCATTTTGAACAGTCCATGAGCTTTCGTCACCTCCATCAGGTCAAATTGTCAACTCTATGTCTTAAAATATGAAAAACAGTTTTGTACAGACATTCATTGTCCCCAGAGGATGAATCCTGTTGAGCTTGGTGATTCCCTGACTTTTGATATTTGTGAAATATATTGACATCTACTGGATGGATTGCCCTAAGATTTGCTACAGATGTTCCAGGGTAAGTTCTAATCGTTTTGGTGATAACTATTTGGTAAAATGGGGCAGCAGTAGCTCAGTCCGTGGAGACTTGGCTTACGAACCGGAGGGTCGCCGGTTCAAGTCCCCGTACGGACCAAGTATGGAGTGCGGACTGGTAGCTGGAGAGGTGCCAGTTCGCCTCCGGGCGGGAGCAAGGCACCGAACCCCCAAAAAACTGCTCCAGTGTGGTATCTAGGAGGGATTTGCCTTGTGTGATTATGTTATTATATTGTGTTGATTGACAAATAAAGCTTCTTCAAACCATCACGCTTTCCATTCCTTACTTTGCATTGGAATGAACAGTGCAGCTTCTAGAGGGCCACTAGCAGTACTGTTGACTTTTGTGCTACTAAGGAGTGTTTCTACACAACATGTTGTAAAATTTACAACTCACATAAATAACTTGACCTCTGTCCTGGAAGAGTAGAAGACAGGCAAACGATAAATGACATCCGTTACATAATGATCCCACTTACAAACACAGGAGAAAATCGCCCTGCCCCCCCCATTAGTCATTGCTGAAGCACAGCCTCCACTCCATACCGCTCTATGCAATAGCCCATTAAATTACAACTAGTGTAAACGAGTATCTGACCTAAAGCAAATGCAACCAGCAGAGTAGGTCAGTGCCGGAGCAACGGAGAGGTCAGAAAAACAAGGCCTAAACAACACGTCTGTAAAAACATGGATGCCTTTGTTTCAGGAGGCTGCGGGGTGAGCAGAAAGCCCTGACGGAAGCTGTGGTGTGGGGATGACAATGGAGCTCTGTCTACCCATAAAGCTCATCAATCGCGCCTGCTCTCTCGTGACTCATCCTTGCACAAGGCAGTCAAACTTCCAAACAACCGAGTGTTAATACAAACAAAGGCCATGCAGGACAATCAATAACTTCCTCTTTGACAGCTCTCTGCATGCACATTAATATCCACAGGAGAGACCCTGTAAGAGCTGCAGGGCTGGAAGAGTAAGAGGATATGTTGGGCCTTAAGTAGAGGTTGGGTTAGACCTCAAAGCTCGCCGCCTTACATTGCTATTTAATGGATTACAATTCACATAATGAAGGCTTGCCAAAGTCCCAAAGCTCCCCATTTTTCTTCCCGTTCCACGCTTTCCTTCTGTCTTTTGCTCATTTTGTCTCACTCCCTGGGCTCTCCTAACCTGATGTGACAACCCCCCCCAGCAGACCCTCTTTCAGGCAGCGGAGCACAAAGGCGCCGTGGACTACCTGACGTCACTGGCGGTGTGAATAGGGCTGGAGCCTTGGTGCTAAGGAAAGGGGGATGCAAGGCGGTGTATGTCTGTCTTGGTAACGGTGGTGGAGAGGAAGCTTCAAGTAGCGCTTTGTTGCTACGCTACCACGTATGACGGTAGTTTTCCTGTTATTACAGCTGATGTGTGTATACAATAATAAAATGAGATGAAGGGTTGATCACTCTAAAGGCATGAGGAAGATGTGCAGACTAGGGATGTCACCGTACTAGAAATGTAGTAGTCGATACCAATACTAGTGAAGTTCCATGATTTTCGATACCACGGTAAAAAACAAAAGTCAAACAATAAATCCAATGTACTTCAACATCCACTCCTTTATTACCATTAGCATGCTGTTTTTGTTAGGAAGTTCAACAGGTCATAATTCCCTCTCTATTATCTATTTGATATTGCAGTGAAAACATCTACTTCAAACAACTTGATTTATTCAAGTTTCTTGCCAAAAAATCAATTTTCTTGACATAAAGAACGACAAATTTTGGCATCTACTTGGTACCAAAGTGTTGGTTCTTGTGCCTAGTGCAGACCTAATAAGGTAAGGTTACTGGACTGGTCAAACAAGTTAATGCAAGCCTCTGTTAGTACTAGTTCTCTGCTGTCATTAGAAAAGACTTAGAAACAGCCAATACACAATGTGACCAAAAGTGAAAGTAAAAATGAGCCCTATTACCGTACATGCTGGTACATGTGTCAAATATGTGACTAAGTAAAGGCTTATCGGGGGGGGGAAAAGGGTGTAGAGTAGAGCTAGTCATGTTCAGCCCACATTTTTTCCTGCTTAGCTGCTTGTTGTCAAAGGCAGATGTGTTCTGCCTCAGAGGTCAGATAAGGGTCATAATAGCGCCTCCCAATCACTTTTATGACAGCACAAAATGGCTAATGGTTACCTTATACAGTCACTACTAAGTCACATTAGGTGAATGAAAACGTCCCGATCACAGTTCGGAGACACTGCAGACCCTTGACGTATTGACAAGTAGCATTACGAACAATAACCGTTTGGAGATTATTGTGTAATTGCATTGCTAATACTTGGTCATAGACTGTCTCAGGGACACAGGCTGACGTTTCACACTTGTGTTTTTAGGGTTGGTCCATCTCTTAGCTATCCTTTTCATACTTTCCAGGTTTGTAATAATCCTGTAAACTCATTCAGGGGCATGAAATCCCAAACAAATAACCCTCATCATGGTGCCAAAGCAATAAAGTAACAACTTTAACCATTCCTCTACTGTACAAACATGAAATGTGTTGTCAAGTCACGATAAACACAAGAACATAGCCAGAATTAAAATAAGGGGGGAAAAAAAGTGAGCTGGAAAGGTCCACAGATCTGGTCTTAAGATGGTAGAACGGCGTCCTTGTTTGACCCAGTGTCCTCCCTGACCATGCCAGCTTTACCTAGAAAGCAGAGTGCTCCAGAAATGAGTCGTAAAACCCGGAAATGAGTTAGCATTTTTGCACTTTCGGTTCCCTCGTCTGGAAGTCAATGGGTTTTCTGAATGGCTTTTTAGTTAGATGCCTGTAATAAGGTCTGTGGTTAACACAAGCTTAAGAGATTTTAACGTTTTGTTCTACAACATAAAATACATCCGTAAATATTCCACTTGTGAATTCTGGAGTTTTTATATGTCTTAAAAAAGGCGGTTGCTAACTAGTGGCTAAATGAGACTATTAAACATCATCACGCTGACTCGTCTGCCTTTACAGCCTCGTTGTGTATACTCAAGCTCATGTGACAAAGTTAACCACGTCTTTAAAACTATTTAAAACAGCGACCATAATCTTGGAGAAAATAAGTTTCCCTCAAACATAATGAAGAATGTATGGGAATTTAATTTTGTAGGAGACGGGGTTGGACACTGACTGTGTAAGACACAACACCTGACAGAAATGTGAATATCCTAAAAGCTGGCATCAGTCTGCACAAGTTTTCACACTCTGTGAAGATGTTTTTAGCACATGAATACTCCCTACTTATTCTTTTTTTAGCTGTCCTTCCTTTCCTTTGAAATATATTACAACTGCACGTCAGGGTAGATGTGTCAATGTGATGCCTCATAACGCCGCTAGCTTTTTGTCCCTGCACTCGTTGACAGTGACTAAGCAAAAGGAAAAGTAAAGTAGACATCATAGCGGCTGAATAATGCCACAAGAAAATAAAGTACTGTTGTGGAGAATATCACTCAATTCAGTTCTAAGTATGATTTTGTGAAATGAACCTGATTATAGTGTGTGTAGGGGGGTGAGGTGGGCGTTTCTCATAGTGCCTGTGTGACTCACCACTGAGTCAACACTCATTTCGGGACATCCTGAAATGTCCTGAGATGACATTTGGATTGGACTGAGGTTTAGAAGTGTGTTCATACTTCAGAAAAGAAGAAATAGACATTTGATGCTTCCTATGCCTCCTGGACAAAAACTCAAAAATGAGGATGAACTAGAAAAAGAGGCATTTTCTGGGGCTATAACCCATTTCTGAGTTTAGCACTCTGATAGTAGTAATCAGTATCTAAAATGAAGCTCATCATTTGTGTCAAATAAAAAAAAAAACTCACTCTTCCATTCACATCATGGGCACATTTTGAGCCCATAAATCTTGTTCGACGTTGGAAGATATCTCCCACAAGATGCACCATCCCACTCACACCCACTCCTATGGAGGTTCTGATCACTCCCACACGCAACACTGTTTTCTAATGAAAATGTGTCTGCCGGCAAAAATAAGACTCATGTAGCCCATCTAGTTTGCTTTAAGCACAGTGGGAATTAAAAAATGGATAAAAAATATTTTGGAGCAAGTTTCTCTTCCAACTTATGTTGTTTCCCATAGCAACAGACAAATCAGATGCTGGAGTGTCAGACTGAGAGACAGTAGCAGTTATGGTGTTAAGTCAAGTGTAACTGTCTGCGCGAGAAACTGAAATGTCACTTGGTTTATTTCAGTATTTGGTGGCACACAGTTACTGCATTTACAGTATATGGATAGGTAGACCTGCAGGGGCACTCCCTAATGGTACAGATACAGAGCATAAGGCCTACACTTATAGACTGTGTATAAGAAGTGGACGTAGTCACCGTGACATCACCCATTGGTTTGTGGACTGCCGTTTTGAAGCTAAGAGTTCGGCATTTTGGCCGTCACCATCTTGGTTTTATGGAACCAGAGGTGACACGCGACGGGGGGAGCTAAGGACAACTGAACGCTGAATAAGACATATTTAGGCAACCAAAAGGTTATAATTAACTTCGGTGAATTGAAAACACACTGTGAAAGGGTTAAAGTTGTAAGATGAAAACATGGACAACGCCGTGTAAGCGACCTGTCAATCACAAGGTAGCCACGCCCTAAAGCATTCACTACCTTATGGTCTATTTGACTCTAAATGGGACCATAATTTACTAAATGAACACATTTGTGTCGACCATTTCATTTTATCCAATGCAGAAAACGCTATTTAGTCAATACATATTAAACATGCATTCAGTGTACGGAGCAGCGGCAGGCAGCACAATGCATCTGTTAATGCATTGACCTCCATGAGAGAATAATGCATTCAGTTCATTAAGTGTGTGATGGAAGCCCTGGCTCTCTGTGCCATGCACTTCCTAATACGCTCTGCAATAGGATGTGTGTGAACGTGTGTTTGTGTGAGCATCAAAGCTAATTCAGAATAATTCAGCACATCATACTGGCTGGTCACTTGGTTAAATCAGTCCTACACAAGCTCAGAAATGTTAGCATGTCTATGAATGTAAGCTGCAGCAAACTACCAGACCCTGATTTCACAAAATTACAGCTGCAACGATTAGTCGACTAATTGATTAGCTGAGGGGCACAAAAAATAATTGCCAACTATTTTGATAAATGATTAATTGTTTAAAGTAATTTTTTCATACAAAAATGGCAGAAAATTGTTTTCAGCCTCTCAAATATGGAGATTTCCTGCTTTTCTTTGTCATATTAAACTGAATATCTTTGTGTTTTAGACAAAACAAGACATTTAAAGACCATCACCTTGGATTTTGAGAAATTGGGATGGCCATTTTTCACTATTTGCTGACGCATCGAATAGATTAATCTAGAAAATAATCAGCAGATTAATCGATAATGAAAATAATTGTTAGATGCAGCCCTAAAGAATATGTATATAGTATATCCTATGCTGTTGCTATGGTACCCTGGATGTCAGATGCTGGGATCTGTTTCACCCCTTTCAGACCAACACAGCGAAATGGGTCAAACCCAGTAGTGCGGTTGATCTGAATGGACCAATACACATCATCTAAAATGGTTTCTTGACCCTCATGTCAACCAGGATGCAACTTGAGTCGCCCACTGCCCATTTTTCATGAACAGAATGGGGACATAAGCTAATGATACTTTTATTTATGACCTGGCTAGTTTAATAAAGCTAAAGAGAGAGAGACGGAGAGAAAATTAACTGAAACTTAACCCCCGTTGTGTAGTTACTTTGCGTAATCTAATTCTGTGTAACTATGTAACTCTGCGGTGTAGCAGTCATTTGTATTGAGCTACAGTTGCAGACTGAAGTCTCTGTGAACGGTGACGCTCAATGATTAACTTGTGAAAGCGGTCTCAATTGAATCAGGTCAAACCCGGGTTGAACACGCGTTCAATAAAGCACGTCATACTCTGGTTTATATGAAAGGAAGAGAAGCCCTGCGTGGCCTGCAAACTGACAGCGTTTGATTTTGCTGCTTGAAAAGCTTGAAAGAATAACTTGACGTTTTAGAGATTTCTTTGGGGTTTCTTTTCCTTGTGTGAATCAAAGGTGCTCTGTATGATAGCCAGAGCATTAATAGAGTGCTACAGGAATGAGTCCTAAAACTCCGAAGTGAGTTAGCATTTTAGCACTTCCGGTTGAGCAGAGAATGACTCTCTCCCTATGTGTGTGTTGTAATCCGAGCTTCTCTGTGCTTTGCTGACATAGCCGGGCCGGCCGTGCATGCCTTTTAGTGCATGTGAGCGTGCTCACAGCTGCCGCTCCGCACTACGCTCAAACGGAGGTTACAGCTGATAACGCCGTCGTGGATGCGTAGCGCCCACCCTCCGGTTCCCCCTCAGGTTGACACTGTTAGCTCTGTCTGCACTGTTGCCGTTGTTTGCACTGTTAGCACTGTTAGCTGCTAGCCGCTGCCATGTTGAGAGCCATGCAGAGGCAATAGAAATGCTCCCAATCTCGCATTTAGCACTTTTAAGGTTCGAGGTTTCCCCCCCAAAACGACATGTTGGGTTTCTTCATTACTCAAACAAAGAAGAAGCCATGCTAGTCGCAGGGTAAACTTATTCTAAATATAATGGTGTCCTCTTAGAAGCTCTTATGATCATTATTTTTAAAATATAAATTTATACCCTCTTCTTCCGTCAGTGTGATCCTGTTTCTGGTTAGTATGATCTCCTTAAGAGAATAAAATGCATACAGTTTGATGCATACACCATGCAAACACACTGGCATGGTCTTTTTAAGAGATACTGGTGAAAAACGCATGACATTTTGAACACTAAATGCATTTCTTACATTAAAACTGGTGTATTGATTTCGGTTTATTCCTGTAGTTCAGCCTTTAAGAATGCATCGTTACTATATCAAAGGGCTGAGGCACCGTACCCATGTGGATAGTATGATGTAATAGTTTCATTAGATATGCATACTGTAATACTGAGATCATTTTACATGAATATTCAATATTCACAGTCACTCTTGAAAATGACTCCTAAAAAAACCTGTGTCCTCATCAAAGGTACTGCATGTACTTTACTTTAACAGAGCAGGCATTTTGTAATATATACAGTATTACTATAAAATAGCACAGTGCAGAGTACTGCTATGTACTGTACAGTACAGCTTACCATTTTTTAATGAGTTTATTTGGCTTTTAACATCATGTTTGAATAATTTATAGCCGGGAACAGTTATTGAACAACTAAAATCCTCATTTTTTAGTTCATGTGGCTTTTTCATGTAGAAGTCCAGGACCCTAATTTAATTTTCTGACTCTCGGTCCAAGGCTAATAGGATCACTAGAGACCCGCACATAGCCAACTTAGTGCTTCATAGATTTAAGGAAAATGCACAACAGAATGACATTACAAATATATTTTGTAGGCAACTGGGTCTGCATTACTGATCGGTTAGCTGATCACTGAAAAGCAGAATTTAAGGCCGCTCTCAAACATGTGATGTCGCACATAGCTCCTAAAGAAATTTGGAAAGACATTGGAGGCCTGATAAGGACTCTTGGGTGTGGCATTTTAGTCGGATGTAAAGAATCAAATGAATTATATAAAAGAAGTAAACCTGTCTCTCATTTACAGCTGGTGTGAAATCAACCTTTTTTGATTTCTAAGCTGGCTCACAAATAATGAATGCCTGCCCCAGATAATGAGAATGTTTTCCAATGATTTCCCTGAAAGATTACTAAATCATTGGTGCTGTAAAAATATACTTAATGGGGAGGCATGCGGTCCAGATATTCTAATCTTATAAAGGCAGTGGCAAAAATGCAAGCGGTTGTTCATTTTGGCTGGGTCTGGTTCCTGAATCTAAAGCGTTAACAGTCCTCTGGAGGACGGGTGCAGTCTTGTGTTCTGTAAATCCTGGTTATTTGGTTCAGTTGCCACCGGGGCGGTTGCCATGTCTGCAGTGGCAAGGGATTCCCCTCAAACGATGGGCGAGGCAGCAGACACACCCCGCTGCCCGGTGCTGCAGAGAGACTGGCTGGGTGAGGGGCAGCTCTCGCTCTGACTCGGCATTTAATCGGAAAGGGGTGGATCCGTCCCCCCCACCGTCCCCCCTTTCCTTCCTTCCTTCAGGGCATTACCACTCACTACAGCCTGGTCCTAGAGAGCTGCACACTGAGCGTGGCCTTTTAAACACGCTGACAGCTTACTTGTTGACTCTTGGAGTTGAAGCTGATGTAGGAAAAAGTTCCACTAATCTTGTTTTCTCTGCCCTTATACAGGCTTGGCCTCACATGCTGAGGCTGACCTTGTTAATAAAAGCAAACATTAATTACAGAGGAAAATTATAGAAATATGACACCACAACTTGCATCCAAATCAAAATATATAGTAAATTCTACTAGAAATTCTTCTATAAAAGTCACCACAGACACAATATGAAGTCCTGCACAGATATGATGGCCTGTCTTTTAAATAAAGGAGTGGGCCTTTGTCACACAGCACATCTCTTCAATGTGTCCTCTTCCTCTGTGATCTTATTGTCCAGACATCACTGATAATAGAGGGGGATGCAGCCCTCTTTGTGAAGCAGTGATAGCTGCCTATATGAAATGGTGCACTACGGGTGGGCCTGTGCTGCATCTTGGCAGATGCTGCGGCACGCCTCTCTGTGATGGGGAACCTGCTGGAAGAGGTCGAGGACGCAGAGATGCGGCTGCAGCTCCACACACACAGCATCGATTAACACAAGGCAGACCGTCATGCAAAAAACAAAAAAACGACGCAATATGACATGATATTGCAGACAGAGCTTTCTGGAACAGTCCACCAACACCCACGTCTGTAATAAGCTGGTGGACGCTTCGTAGTGCTTTATTTTGTGCGCTGCTTCTGCGCAAATCGATTGCGATCAACCTTCAGCCAACATTGCTCTTCTCTATGCGCCAAAAAAACGCACAAGGAGGGACTCTGCATGCTAGCTTTCTGCACGTCAAGCTAAATAAAAAAAGACAAAGTGATATTTCACAGTAAAAAAATGTAATTTCTCATCAAATGCCCCTCTCCTCCTCACCGTGGTGCCACCTATAGCGCGTCCTCTGCTCCAACACTAATGCGCATCTTTTAGACGCGCTCCTTTTCACGCTCTTTCACCACTATAAGCCCACATTTTACACACACACATGATTAAATAGCATCTCAGTATTGTCGTGCTTTATTTCCCACTTTATTCTCATACAAAAAAGAGCAGCCTGGTGGTTTTATTTCTAAGGAGCTGGTGAAAGGCACCGCCCCAACATCAAACAGTCCGCATCTCCACCACCATCCACCGCAGCAACACCACCCAGAAAAACCCAATGATTTACTGCAGATTACTCATTTATATTTAACCTTATTATATCAAAACTGTTTCATTAATACCTCTAGAATAAGTGGTGATATTGTGAGCCTAAGGCTTTGCAGGCCTGTTCATAATGATGGTGCCCAAATGTGACTATAGCAGTTACGCATCCTGCTCTCACACGCGTCTTTCTCCTAAACGCGTTCTTTAATCATAACTTGAATACACCACTTTTGCGTGTCTTATTAGCTGAAGTCATAAATGTGCCTCCAACGCAGAGAGGCACAGTCCTCTTGTCTGCGTATGGCTGCTCAAATGCCTGGTTAGAGCTCTTTTTTTACACATTTCTCCACACATAAATGAATGATTGGTAAAAGAGAAAAGGTCATCCCAGAGGAAACCAACTCACCGACTTCATGGCTGCTGCCATATCATCATACCTCTCCGCCTGCTCGGCCAGCCGGGCTTTCTGCACCAGTTGCTCGCGGTCTACCATTTTAAGATGTAGTGCTGTGTGTGTTGTTTGCTGTCCTGTTCTGTGTGTGTGTGTCTTCTGGAGCTAGAGGAATCGTTTAATGTGAATGTCTTTAATGCAGAGTAGAGTAACGATACCGGTGCTCCTTCTCTCTGCAGCTGCTGCCTGCTGTCTGTCTGTGTGAGCTGTCTGTGTGTCTGTCTGTGTGTGTTTCTGCCGACGGGACACCACCCCTCCCCCTCTGAACACTTTCCCTTCGGTTGTGTCACCACCCCAAAAAGGCGTGTCTTCATCGGGTGATGTAACGAGCCTGGCAGCCTGGAGAAAATGACAGCACAGCCCTATTGGCTCTACAGTCAGGCAATGGAGGGTTCACTTATCCAGGGGAAAGGAGGTCGTTATTATATAGTGGTGACATATATACATATATATAGAGGCTTATACTGTAGTGGATCATTCTGTCATACTTTACAAGTACAGTGACTTCACTACCATCCAGGCAAATGCCAGCTGCATGGGTAGTGTCCAGGGCCGGCTCAAGCCCTTTTTGGGGCCCAAGGCGAAATTCTGATTTAGACCCCCCAGGACCTCCCAGAACCCTAATGGTACGTGTCCACAGGATCCGTCCTTTCCACGCTTCCCATTCATCGTCTATGTAAGCAGCCGTGCAATGCATTCTGGTAGCGTGGCGGCACGATTCGAAAGACTGAGCGTCACGACCAAGCCCCCAGGAAGTGCGCCAGTCGTCGATCCGGACTTTCGTAGTGGCCAAACGGCGGTACTGCAACTTCCGTGTCAGTCACATGATGCCGTTGGGCCCAAAAATACTTTTTCCCATAGACTCACATTGGGAAAGAGACGTCTGTAACTCAGCGGATCATTTTTTTTGAGGTGAATCAACTTCCCAGTACGAACACTCTAATAGCCCTTATTTAAAAAAATAAGTTTTTAAAGTTGTAAAATGCACTAATAGCCAAATCGCAAGCCGCGACGACAGCGTGACGTTGGGACCCCGTGACCGAGTCATGTGACCGAGCGAACGCTACTGCACATGTTGCATGTGCCCAAGATCCGCCAAGATACGAGTACTTTTCAGACAGAAGTTGAGCAATTTAGGCTTCATGCGCCACTGAGCAACTTTCATAGGAATGAACGGGGGCCCGCCTCCAACACTGTATCCAGTTCTCTTAATACATCCATGGTCACGACGGCCGTTCCTCACTTGCATAAAGTTGAGGGCTAGTCTACTTAATGCAAATCACGGGCATATCTTAGAGGAGAAGCATAACAGCTCACCTAATATCACTTAAAAGCAAAACATTTAGAATTTATTGCACTTTAATTTGGTAATAATTGAGTATTAGTGCTAAATTTGTAATATTAATATATAATAACTTCATTTAGAATATGGTTTGTCTCATGTAATTTAAATTGTTTGTGAAACCATATCTTTGTAACCATGGATAAGCTATTCCTGGTAATTGTTGTGATTGTAGATATGAAGCAGGTTCAATAACGCTGACATGCTGAGTCATTTTTTATCATGAGTCATCAAACACGCCCTCTTGTAAAGGCCACTCTGTTTCCCTATCCGGGACTTGTAGATACTGAATGCGTCTGAAATTGATTACTGCTCAGCTCCAACTTTGCTCTTGAGCCTGCCGGATTATGGAAAGCCATTTAAGCTTTTTATTTTTCTGTTTACCACGTTCATACCAGGTCTACAGATATCTGTAGGCCTACACCTTCATTTATAAGTCAAAATGCCATCTTAAATTATTGTTTCTAACTGTGATTTTTATTTATGAGAATGCAAATTAAAGATACTGAATTAATCTCTAAGTACAATATGACTAATTGCATACAGATATCTGGAATTCAGGTTTGACCATCTATAATGTGAATGCCAAATATCTCTATTTAAAATGGCAGTAGGCAGTATATTTTTGGCATCATTGGGCAAAAATGACATAATAACCTTTCAGCATATTGTAATTCAAGTGTTCTGAGAGAAAACTAGACTTCTGCACCTCCTCATGGCTCTGTTTTCAGGCTTTACAAAATCTTGCCCGTGACGGGAGACTTTGACCAATCACAGGTCATTTCAGAGAGAGAGAGCGTTCCTATTGGCTGTGCTCCGGTCATGTGACCGGTACTTGCCGTTTCTTCAAGCCATCTCAACCTGATCTCAACATGGCTGCAAACTTTCTCATTTTACAGCTAAACCGTGCACTACAAGATGATTCTGAAAACATTTGAGGCGAGAAATAGACATTAAGGTAACATAATATTGATTCATATTTGATCAGCGCTGCCTAGTTTGACCGTTTGGTCAGAGTTCGCGAGTGATTGACAGCAGCCTCTCATAGACGGCAGCTGGACAGCAGACCTCAGATCAGCTCTGACTGCTTGTTTTTCTCCAGTCTGTGAAATCTTGCAGATACCGTTAGGAGCACCAGAGGACACAGAGGCACATGATTTTTCTTCAGGTTACCTGTTTCATGTACTACTGTCAGGATATAGTGACCGTTTTATAAAAATAACTTTTTTTATTCATATTTGCTCCAATCTCGCCTACTTCAGCTTTAAGTGATGACTTGTCTTAACTTAGATTCAAGATATTGTACAGTGTAAAGAGCTTAATTCTGACTGTAACATATTTTTAATTCCTGTTGATTGAAGAGATCAAAAATTATTCTTTTTGTTCTTTTTCTTGGACTGACTAAGTTAGCATCACGGTTTAGCTCAACAATTAGCTTATTTCTACTAGTTACAAAAGGTAAATATCAACGAAGGAAATTAACTGGCTTAAAAAGTAAAAGGTAAATCTAAATCTCATACTCTTCCCTGTAAATTAAGATATCTTGTTTTGCTCTCCCTTGAACAAAATCAAATGGTGGAGTCGTCATATTTGCATGTGCCGTTTTAAGAAGAATACAAAATTAAAAGCGATGCACGCGTTTAGTACAATGACAAATGCAGATATTAATTTACAAACCTCTGTTTTTACACCAAAAATATATTATATACCGAAAAATAAGAACATTTATTTTGTCACATGTAAATGATTATTAGTTACATTTATTTATATGATGGTTTACAGGACACAAGTAACACGTCACTTGTAGATGGAGAGATGCTGTATATTCACAACATATAACACGTATTATGGGTGTTTCTGCTAGCTTGCATTCTTGTGGTTTGTATATAATTTGTTCCCATTTATATTTTTTTATCATACCTATTTGCGAATTGAGGAGCTGAAATCCACAAAATTGTCCCCTTTAAGCCGCATAGTTAATAATTGAGGGACTTCCTCCAGTATTCCTTACTTAATCATCAACAAATCACATGTACAGTAAATATTTTTAACATTTTGGGGCAAAAAGAGACATATATATATTTATTTATAAAGTGCTTAATATGCATAGATAGTTTATAGTATGCAATCATATATTGTCATATTAGTTATTGTGTATGTTGTTGGTGGTGGAGTATTCCTTCAGCAATGTGAAAGCTGTTATTTACATAATGTATACAAGTCCCAGGTTGGCACGCCCACCTCCTACCCATGGTGGAGATGGGAGTGTAGTTCTGCTGAAATCACGACAGCGAGCAGGTGACGCCAGCATCTTCGGAGTGGTCGCAGTTGTGCACGTTCCAGGATATATGGGAGCACTCCTGCAGGGAGGCCTCCGCGCCGCTGCACTTGAGATTGTCCAGTAGGATTAACCCTGAGCCGGGCCCGAAGAAAGCTTCTCCCCGAGCCGCCGTGGCCTCCCCGCAGCCCAGTTGGCTACACACAACCTGAGCGTCGGGGAGGTCCCAAGCGTCGTCGCACACCGTGCCCCATTGAGAATTTGAGAACATCTCCACCCGACCCTCGCATTGGTGCTGCCCATCCGCTAGTCTCAACATTCCTGCAAAGACAAAGAACAGTCACATCAATTCTTCACCGTTTTTGAGGCCCAATCCAGAGGAGATGGGTTGATTTCATGTTAGTCTCTATAATCAGATTCTGCAGAATCTGTAGGCAACGGGACAAGATTTTGGTATTGGAAGTGTTCTGTTTTGCTTTTGTAGTCCGAGTAGTATTGACCAATCACGTTTGAGCGAGTTTCGGTTTAGGGATGCACTGATACCGGATCAGATATCAGGCCGATACTGACTCAAATCGCTGGATAGGGTATCGGTGACAATGGGTCCGATCTATACAATTGAAACACACCTGAATTGTAATTCCTTGCTGGAAAAGTTGCTGGAATATGATTTATTATTTTATTACAATTCAGTAAATGTATATCTATGTATTTATTTGTTACATTTTCTTTTACAAATCTAGGAAAGCAATGTTTAAGTCAAGCCTGGTGTTGCCTTACACATAAAGGAATGATCCCAGGCATACTGCTTATTAATTAAACACTGGTATCTGATCGGTACTCTGTATCGACCGATACCCAATGCCCAGGTATCATATCTGGACTGAAAAAGTCGGATCGGTGCATCCCTACTTGGGTTAAATGCAGGTAAACAGTCTGTGTGGAGAGCAAAAGAGGCGGAACGCATCGACCGAAATGCAATCTGGGAACCCACTGGCTATCGTCTGCCGATGATGGCTTCCTATTGGTTTCAAATTAGCTTGCAAACTGGCTATTGGTGAAACAATCTGGTCGTACACAACGTCTCTCAACTCCAACTCCAGTCTCGCGTCTCAAGCTGCTAATCGGACTGTAAACGCAGAAAAGGAAGTCTTGGCCCGGATATCCGATATAACCCCAGAAATAAAGCCCCTTGCCCCCAGAGGCTTATCCGTCGTCAGACCAATAGCCCATGAGTTCCCAGATTGATCGTGTGCTGGTTGAAGATATATTCAACCTACCTTCAGAGGGTTGGGGGGTGGTGGTGGTGGGGGCGGCAGTTATGTTTTCTGTTACTCTGACGTCACGTCCACCGTAGAAGTCAACAGCTAAGGGAAGCAGAGGAAAACAGAAAAAAAACAGAGTGATTATTCTGGGTCCTGGGCATACTCAGGAAACATCAAGTCACAAAAGGAACAGCAAGGTTCTCTTACAATTACTCTAGTGATCAATATAGGAAGCATCTTGCTTGGCTCCTTTAAGGCCACAATACAGAGACGCACTTTGCAGCATTAGGGCTGTCAAAGTTAACGCAATAATAACGCGTTAACCCAAATTCGTTCTAACGCCACTCATTTCTGTTAATGCATTAACGCAACTTGCGATTTTTAGGTTGTAGCGGGCTCAGTAGAACCTAAGGAATCCATTGGTACCAACCATGTCATACTAGCTCGTTAATTGATTTTCAGTAATAAATATATACAAACATTTGCATAGAGCAGTGCACTCCCATGTTGATAAGAGTACTAAATACTCCCTTTAGGTACATTTTGAACAGATAAAAGGTGTGGGATTAATTTCCGATTATTCGCGATTAATTATGGACAGTCATTTGATTATCGCAATTAAACACTTGAGTCGATTTACAGCCCTAACTATCATGTTTTCTGATCAACTTGAAACCAAGGATGTGCTATCTAAGTAAAGGCAAGCCTGTATGTGCTTTTGATTTAGCCTTGAAGAAGTGGAATTTGGCCTGCGGGCATGCAGTGACGCTGATGTGCCTTGACTCATCCACTGTATTTTTTATGCTTTCTGGTTCTGTCTCCTCCTCAGAGTACTACAGTCATACATTGCGAGTGGACAGCTCAGCAGGGCGAGCACAGATGACCGGATGAAAAGGAAGTATGAGCTCTCAGTGGAAGTGATGACTTAAGATAGAGGTTTGTGATACAGTGTTCAGTATTGTGCTTTGTCATAAATGTATGCATATTGGAGCCTGCTTTAGCCCCACATGATGTTAAAAGAGGTAAAGTCAGGACTTACGTGCACAGATAACTCCAGCATCCTCATGATGGCCACAGTTGTGTTGACCCCAGCCCAGGTGGAAGCACTCGGACAGCTCCGATTCAGTGCCGCTGCATTCCACATTGTCCAGCAGGGTCGGACCCGAACCGTAGCCGAAGTAAGCCTGGTTCTTGGCCGCGATAGGTGGGCCGCAGCCTAGCTGCCTGCACACCACCATGGCGTTCTTCATGTCCCAGCCATCATCACACACTGTCCCCCAAATGTTCAAGTAGAGGACCTCTACACGACCCTGGCAGGTGCTGTTATCTTTGTCCTTCACACGAATGCCTAGTCTGCCTGTGGAGGGATAAATAGACAGGTATGTCAATGCAATGTCTTTTCTGATAATTACATAAAAGGCTGTAATATTCAGTGAGGTCAGTCCAGTGTCAAAACATACTGTAATTGTGTTTGAATTTTAATATTGTTACCTTTTGTCTGGGCAGGTATGGTAACCGTTGTTGTAGTTGTTGTTGTTGTTGTGGTGACTGGTACTTCTTCTGTTGCTGGAGGGAAGGTTTATTACATGATAAGATTACTCTCAATACACCAGGCTACCTGTTTATAATGATCACGGTGAGGTTAGTCTGTTGCAAACACTTTTAGGGTCTTTTCACACTTGGCCCCTTTCAGCCCTCCAAACAGACTCAGAACAATTAGTCAGCATATTTTGCGCATATGTGAACTCAGACCTCTCTGAAACGAACCAAACTCTGAGTTCGGTTTGCTTTAAGTCCACGTTGCGGTTCGCTTAACCTGTGCATTGTGAACACAACGCGCTCAAGGTCCGCTTTGCCCTTTGCCATTGTATTGTAGCCCTCTATAGGCTTGCCGTTAGGGATGGCCTGTTTAATCAGCCACCGATCGTTATCGGCCAATATTCAGTAAAAATATGCAATTGGGAGGTCGGCACTTCTGGTTTCTAGTCACCAATCCCTGATAATGCTATGTTGTGAATAAGACGAGAGCTAGTTGACGTTACCTGTTAGCAGCCGGTGGGCAGCATAGTGCTGCTTGGCTAAATAGCCGGAGCTAACAGCTAATGTACGGAGGCTCCATTGAGTTATATTATGATGCGTTCAAATTAAAAAATTAATAGTATTGGGCGAAAATTACAATGTTATCATGATAATGTAATCTTGTAAATTGGCGTTTTTTGATGAGAATCTTGAATAAATCCAGTTGTTTGAAGGAGATGTTTTCACAGCGATATGTGAGTGAGAAAAAGCAGAGAATCCTCTGACACAAGAGGCTCCTTTTATGACAAACTGGACAGTACTCTGTGTGCCAGCCCTAAAAATATCATTGAAGGGGAGAGCATTGACCAGCAGAGTGATGAAGGCAGGAGCTATAGTGTGAACAGAGAGAAGACCGAGGCCCCATCAGAGCTGAAGTGGACCAGAAACAGAACTGAGTCCTCTTTCAAATGAGCTGACAATGTGAACGCAGAGAGTCCCTTCTCTCTTGGTCCCCTTTTTGGTCCCCTTTAAGAGGACAGAGTTTGGTTCATTTACAAAGGACTAAATGTGAAAACACCCTAAAAGACAATGGGGGAGAAATAGCTCCCCCTGTTGGTCATTTGGCTAAAGTGCACATTTAATCTCTACTGTGGGAAAGGAATCCAGCAATACAAATTGGACATGCTGATGCAAAGGAGTAATAATAATCAGTGTGTGCTTGCTTGCTGACAGATAAGCATACCTTCAGTGTTATATGTTCCAGTCAGCACTCTCTGGTAATCTGTTGCCGCAGGAGCTATAGTGGAGGATCCTGCAGTGGGTAGAAATGGAAATTAAATAGTTTTTATACGTACAGTACAACTTCTACTATTTCTACTAATACTACTAACACAGATACCACTACTATACTACTGCCGTTATATAGTCTTCCCATCCTCCTTATTCAGTATCTCCCAAGAATCAATAAATAACCTTTATTTATATATATATATATGTATATGTGTATATGTATACGTGCAGCGTACCAGTGCAGGTGACCCCGGCGTCCTCGTGATGGCCGCAGTTGTGTTTGCCCCAGCCCAGGCTTTTGCATTTAGTCAGGTCCTGTTCAGTGCCAATGCAGTGGACATTGTCCATGAGAATCCGGCCGGTTCCGTAGCCAAAGTAGGAGTTGGTGTGTGCTTTGACGGCACTACCACAGCCTATCTGTTGGCACACCACCTGGGCATTTTTGAAGTCCCACTCATCATCACACACCGTCCCCCACTTTCCCTGATGGTAGATCTCTACCCGGCCCTGGCAGGCGTTCTGCCCATTCTTCAGACGGATGGTGCCGTCTCCTAAACCAAGATGGAGAGGGAGGGATTTATAGGGACTGGTGTTGATTACGTCTTCCTTTGCAACATATTTTCAGACTCTGTTGTTTTTTTTAGAGTCTGTAGAATTTGGTATCTGTGGCTGTCACAGGACTGTAATAAGCCCGTCCAATCACTCATTTAAATGAAATGATTGGACGGGCTACCTGCCTGTATACCTATCTACCTGCCACCTCATAGAGAGGTGAAGCACCCGCCCCTTCCGGTGGACCACCATGGGACCTTATTTTGGATAAAATATGAACGGTAGTCAACGGCGACCGACAAATATTTTTTTGATCTGAATCTGAATTGCACCATGAATCACATATGTTTGTCAATTTAAAACATAATTTTTGCAAGTCAAGAAAGTCGCAGTTTGTTGTAAAACTGTTGAAGAGAGATGTAGTTCACTGAGCAGTTTCAGACAAACTGCTTTCTTGACTTGCAAAATTATCTTTTAAATTGACAATCATGTGATTCATGGCACAATTCAAACATGATAAAAAAATGATTTATCTCTCGCCGTTGACTACCGTGCATATTGTTTCCGAAATAAGGTTCGACATTCCTGCTCGTGCAACGACTAGCGACTTTTGGAGTGCTGCTTGCTACTTTCATTGGAAAACATTTGGCAACACTAGGTTGGATTTTTCGGTTGGATCATTTTGAAAATCTGGAGTACTATTGCTAGTTTCTCACCATTACCAACCCTAGCTTTAACGTTGAAATGTAATATGTGCAAGGATAACTGCTAGGATTTGTGTGTGTGCGTTGAAGACAGAGGAAATTACTACCAGACATTGATACAGGGAAAGGAGAAGGGCGTGGGCCTATCAATACATACTGAGGCTCCTGAAGTAGGAGAGTTAAGGTGAACACCTCATATGGCGCTAAGCACAGATGTTGGCATTTTATGCCTCGGCCCAGACAAAAACACACCTTTAACAGAGACAATAGACATTCTCATGTGTCCATCTTTAAAAAAAGCGCTTCACCTGAAAGGAAGTCATGAATCTGGATGGCTTCACTGCATTCCCCAGTGGGTTTTATGAAGGCCACTGGAGAATTAGCTACATACGTCACTTGTTCACAAAATTCTGCTCTAGTCTGTCATGATCCTCTTGGGAATTAAGGGAAAAAACAGGCACAACAAAGACGAACTCAGTAAACAATAAGGACAGCCTGGAATTCAAGAGGCCCTTGAGGTGTACTATACAGTTTCCCAAAAGATACTTTCCACTGAGCTCAAAAGCCTTTTGATGTTGTGTCAAATTTGATGACAGTTTTGCAAAACCGAAATAATATATTCTTCAATTAAATTTTTTTGATAAACCTATTTGCTAAATAAACCCGGCTGTTTGATTCCTGCGTTTTGGACCCTCACAATGACTAAATAAGCCATAATTCATTATTTAATGAAACCCGCCCTTGCATTTTGTAGTAACATCTGGCATGCCACCTGTTTGCTAGATTTGGGTGTGTGTGTTTCTGATTTTGATCCGAGAGCATAAAAAACATCTAATCAAACGGAGAAAAGCTGGCCAGAAGTTTAATTACTCTGACTACACAACATATTTTCTAAATATCCCCCTACAGTCGAAAAAAATTGTATTTGCACTTTTCTTAAAGCTAGATTGGAATGAGCACATAAATAATGGTCTGATCTACTTATTTAGAGAGGCAGTGCAGCATTTGTCCTTAAACCTTCATGCAAATCAGCCTGATGGCGTGATCGCATTTTAGAGGTGGGAGACTAATTTCATCACTTGTGTTCACTAATGCCACACGCAGGTGTGGTTTGTGTTTTTCAGGGTCAAATGCTTCGACCTGCAATAACAGATTTGTTTGTCCACTTGGGGGCAGTGAAAACAAGCTGTGAATAAAGCAGTGACTTGTTATCACCTTTTTAAAGGCAGGGTTGGCAAAGACTTTAGAAACATTTTTTGTTATATTAGTTGAAATTCTCATTACATCACGACAGCAATCGATAAATCAAATGCTCTGACAAAAAAAAAGAAAAAAAGCCAGTATCTGTGGCTGTCGCAGGACTTAATAAACCTGGGCTCGGCTGGATCAGATTGCCCTCCCTGACTTTAAGTTGATATGGCTAAGATTTTAACAAACAGTTGCCTATTTACACATCCAGCAGAGATGGAGCAACATTAGCTTTCATTTTGAAGCCTATTTCTGGCCACCTTATGAATGAAGTATCTACATTTAGTCCTGTTTTAGTTTCCACTCACTCATGAGTGAAATATCTGACTCTTTAAACACTGAATGCTCGACTACTAGCTAGCTGACATAACTTTGTCTATGTCCCGTTTGGTGCTGAGCGGGTAGCGTACTGTGGATCTTAAGAGCGTTTTTGCTGAAAACAGCTGCCTGCTTTGGTCGAAAAATTACAATACGAGAGTGGTGACAGTGAACCAAAACAGTAAAGTTGCGGGCAGTAAAACCAAAACAGTTAAAAAATGCTCTAAGAGCTGAGGGGAACTGCTGACTGACTGTACAGATTCATCACCACTGCACAAGCAACCTCTTTCACATATTGTGCAAGTAGTTACAGTATGTGATTAGTGATTAGTGCAACTTTAAATTTATACAGGAAAAAAGGATTCAGTAATCAAAGCAAAACATGACAAGTCATTTCCTAGTTGTTTCACTACCTTGTTTACAAGTATTACTTTTTCACATAGCCCCTAGTTTATTATCCTCAAATTATCTTATTTGTTTCTGGATTTTGGCCATTTGCCTTCATGCTTTTTAAAAAAAAGAAAAATACTCTTTCATCCCTCTGACGTTTCAGGCTGGCAGAAGACCAGTCTCATTTAGATAAAAGCAGGGAGCACTTACGTAAACCGAAGTTCTCCCAGGGCGGTGTGGTGCGATCCACAAAGCCTTTTGCCCCCACCACCTCTGGTTCTATAGCAGCAAAATGAAAAGGAAGCAGGAATTTAGTCACTTTGTCCTCTTTTCTTTCCAGAGTTACACATGAAGAGATGATTCACCTCTCTAAAGCTCACATAGACAAAGAAACACCTGGACATACTGTAGTTGTGTGTGTGTGCGTTACGGTTCAACCCTACATCCGTGGGTTGGGGGACGACATCATCAGTGGTAACCGCTGTATGAGCGCTGTATGAACGCTGTATGAACGCTGTGGAGTGCGGCGGCGATTAGCTAGCCAGTGGGACACACACAGCTTCCATTCACATGATTGGTATTGAATGCAGTACTCTGTTGGTATCTGTATCACTTTAAGGGTACTGGTATTGGTACCGGCTTCGTAATTTTTTTAAACGATACCCAGCTCTTGTCCTACTGTTTGTCTTTTCCTGACAACTTTTCCTTGACCTCGATGGAAAACGTCATGGGGTCAAGGAAAGATCTGTGGGATTCATAAGAACTTAGACAACCGTGATGCTAAGAGAATCCGACTGCACTTGGATGTTGTTTTTGTCTTTTTGAAGCATCTTTATTTACAATAACACATAGAAGATGAAAACGTTACAGTGACAAACTCAATGATGTATATTTCAAGTAAGGATTCCTGTCCAAAACAGAATCACACCTCCTAAGAAGGATGTTTTCAATTTATCTGGGGTGTACAATCAAAGAGTGAAACAGTGACGGAGGATGTTATTGATGGCCGAATGGTGTGTCGCTTTAAATGTTGCTGCCGCAAGGGATTATGGGACAGCATTATCTCCTTTCGTAAAGACTAAAGGAGATAAGAAAGGAACCTTAGGAACCTTTATAAGCAAAAAAGACTACTAGCTCACAGCATTATAAAGTTGTGTGATGCTAAATTGGACGAGGGGCGTAAAGTGTGTGGCCTCAACTGCACGCCTGTAATGCACGCAAGTTTTGTGCATCTTCCACGGTCTCTGCATCTGTCCACAGACATAAACACCGGGCAAAGTACTCAAAAGCGCGGTGTGGTAGTAGAATCTCATTTTTCAGACACAATTTAAAGCTTGTGTCTGTCATAAACTGCTCCAAAGTTCTGTAATGTTTTGTACGTTGTCAATGCTACGCTATGATCTAGAAGCTGTATGAAGGCTTTACCTTTGCAGGTAACGCCCACGTCCTCGTAGTGGTAACAGTTGTGGACGCCCCAGTCCAGAGTACGGCACTGGCTGAGGTCTGTCTCGCTTCCTTTGCAGTCCACGTTATCCAGCAGGATGGGCCCTGTGCCTTGTCCAAACCGAGAGCTGCTGCCCACCGCCATGGCCACTCCACAGTTCAGCTGCCGACACACCACGTTGGCGTCCACCATGTCCCAGTCGTCATCGCACACCGTGCCCCATGTCTCATTGTAGAACACCTCCACTCTACCCTCACAGCTCCTCTGGTCGGGGTATCTGTTCACCAGTCGCACTTTGAAGGGATAAGCACAGCTGTCAGATTAATTTTGCCGTCAGTGTTTTAAGAAACAACTCAGTCTTTGAGTGAGGTGAGGATGTTTGACGTTGTTTGGTTATAGATTTGTGCCACCTCACTGAGAAATCTGAGGCCTATAAAAGCTCTACTGTATGAGGGACATTTTAACAACATGATTCTGTTTGGAAAAAAAGAAATGTAATGACAGTTAATAGCAAAAAGTCTAATCCTACCAAGTTAAGGCACACAATACGCCACATGACTCCCTTGGAAGAGAGTGAGGAGGATGCAGGAGGGTGGGAGGTTACATAGCAAATAAGTGGGGATTAGGGAAATGGAGAGCTGGGAAAGTGACCTTGTTTAAAAAGCCCCAGGCACTGATCTACCTTCTGTACTCTCTGTCACTGACACACAGCCAACCACTGATAGCTTTTCATATTGTGGCCTGGATGCAGACATGTTTTTCTGAACACAAGTGTCTTGGGAGGTGTGGAGGTGGCTGTCTAACTCGTTCTTACCTTGGTGCTGCGTCCCAACGGGCGTTTGCCCACCAATGGCTGAAACAGGAGGGAGGAGGGGATATGGAGAGAGACGGAGAGAGAGAGTATGGTCAAATTATTTGTTGAAAGGAGGCTCTTGGCCTTCCATAGTTACTGTACTCTATATCTACTATATCTATTTTCCTGTAACACTAGACTCAGACTGAAACCACAACAGGAAGCCTGTTCAGAACACGCTGGTGCACTAACCAGCTACAACAGAAATATGTTAGCCTATTCCTTTTAGCCACGCTAGCGGCACGGAAAGGGAGGGAAGGTCAACAATCACTCACTTATCCGTGAGTCAAATCAAATTGCTCTCTCTATCATAGCACCTTTATTTAATGCCTGTCTTTGATGTTAGCCAAATGCATCAATTAAAACAGTCAATATATATTATATATGTAAACACGGAGGGTCCATGTAGATCTGAGCAGTCTTCTGTGTGTGATATACATGTCTGAAATGTGTGTATTTTAACACAGATATACCCAGGAGTCTCACTGGAAGATCTTTCTGGAGCTGTATAGAGGACATTCTAACGCCTGAAGACTAATATCTCTGGTTTCAACAACTCACAATGACACCAGAGGGACTTTACCACCCATCACACTCAATGTAGGTCAATTCACAGGCTTCTCCCATTTGTTTGCGGTATTGAAACATATACAGCGTATACACTAAAAACTACCTATTTTAGCTTCAGGGGCTGGTAACACATCTGTTTACGGTGTCACATGTACGTTATGCTCTGGTTTATGTTCCAGGGGGACACAGTTCTCACTCTAAGGAGGATCAGAAAAGTAAAATGTGATTAACTTAAATATTACTTACCGTTTACAGCCCGTCTGCTTATTTTCATGTCTCCTGAAATTAAAAAAAAAAAAAAAATGTTAGTAAGAAACATGTTTGGACATATTTTGGCTCTATCAATAGACATAAGCAATACACTGGTGACAGCACATTTGTATAATGTCCTCTCTTGATATTTGTTGATCCATAACGTCCAGCGAGTGGAATTGATCCTTCAGAATAACTTCAGGGCTTTTAGCCAGCTATCAGTGGTAAACACAGGGCAGAGAGTAACTGGACACAAAAGCACTCCTCTACAGGGAGTTCACTTGCAGGCACACCCGGTTCTTGAGCATTATTAACACCCAAAACGAGATTCAGGTTTGACACACAAAACTTGTGTCGCATTCTGTTTCAGTTTATATCAGTTATAACCCTTTCCCCTGGAACAAGTACTGAAATATGTAGCATCTCAAATGAGTTTAGTCTGTGGACTCAAGTGGCCAGCAAAACGTTGATGGCCCTTTTTTAAAAACTACTGATGGACAGAGCCATTGTATTTTTAAGAGTTTAAAAATCAAGAACATAGGAGTTTGTTTAATGTTACAGTAGTAGACAATAGCTTTAGATAGAGCTCGGGAATCGGTTTCAATCTTTACATAACCAACATCTGGTCCTGAGCCACGTGTGAAAATGAACCTTTTAGGAAATGATATACTTTAATAAGCAGTTTTATCCGACACCTGGCATGGAGAACTTGAAACAAGTGCACCAAACTTGTAAGGCCTATTACCTTTCAGGGTATTCTCATACACTCTTCATAGCTATACCTATGAAAAGTAATTCATATATACTGTATCACACAAAATTATTTCGTATTTAAAGGGGAACTGTGCCCATTTTGAAAATTCATATATGTTCTTCCTATGGTCTAAGACAATCCAAATTAATATTAGTAAACATAAACAACTCTTCCAAATCCAAAAACCAGAGTGCTAAAACTCAAACTTGTGATGTCATAGGGTATAAAGTGTGGCGCTGCCCCATAGACAATGAATAGGGAGAGATATTATAGATGACACTGAGAGCACCCAGGGGAATGTTCTGAGTATATGGAAACATTTTCTATTTCACAACTGAGAAAACTACGATAGAATGAAGCTCATTTGGATATAAAAAAGAAAACAAACATTCTGTGGGTCTCCCATTCATTGTCTATGGAGCAGCTCCAGACTTTATACCCAATGACATCAGAAGTTTGAGTTTTAGCACTCTAGTTTTTGGATTTGGGAGAGACTTGTTCATGTTTACTAAAAATGTTTGGACTGTCGTAAACCATAGGAATCACATGTATGTATTTTGAAAATAGGCGTAGTTCCCCTTTAATCCACGTAATAACTAACCAGGAAATATAAAGAGCAACAAACCGTGTAGAGAGGAGGTCAGGGTGGATGAGTCGGTCAAAAAACACCAGATTTTTGCCAAGGAGACTGGCGACAACATTGATTTATTTATCACGTAACTTCCGTTCTTAAGTAACACCACTTCTGTAGTTATTTTAACCCAAACAACAATATTTTCCTAAACCTAACAAAGTCGTTTTGTTGCCTAAACCAATCCAAGTTGTTTCCTGTGAAGACGGAAGTTTATTTTGAAAAAACTGTAAGCTTTTAACGAGCGGTAGTTGACACGTGTTGCTGGATATTCGTAATATGAGGATACGTTGTACTTTTCCATAATACTGTATTTCATATTGTCCCTTTAACAATAATAATACACAACAAATATCATTAAAAAACTGTCCTTTAAAATAGTGTTTCATGATGTTATTACTTCATAAGTGCAAATGAAAATACAAGTCCTTTAGTTTAAACTGTATTTCAGACTGTGGGTACTCTAATATGTCTTTACTTAATTACTGTATGTAAATAGAGACAAATACACTTTTTCCCTTATCACATGTAGCATTCTGTTTGGTAGAAGGTGAACTCCTACAGTCAGGCAGCTTGGAGCAAGTGGCCTTGACCCCCGGCTCCGACCCCCCACTCACACACTCACCGTTTCGCAGCACACTGACGGCCACCAAGACGAGGGATCCCAGCAGGGACACCAGGAGCCAGACACCCGGGTTCCAGCACCTACACTCGCTCTCCACCACACGCTGGCCTCGCATGGCTGCCTGACTGACCATCCGCCTGCAACACACACAGTCACACACCGTCAGTCTCTCTCATCAGACTTCCCAAAGTCCTGCGCTGCATGCGATCACAACTCTAAATGTAGGAGAGTTTGGTAGACACTTTTCTACTACTACAAAATAATCACTATGTTTTTTTGTCCTGGTTCAGAGCAGCCTAATTATAGTATTGGATTGTTTTCTCTGGTGGAGCCTGCAGCTGTTGTTATTGTGCTTTAGTACGTATTGATGGTAGTCTGAGGTCAGGCCAAGCTCCCAGGAAGCACGCTGGGCTTTGAAGCCATTTGACACAGCGGCCAAACGGTGGAATTACAACTTCCGTGTCCATCATGTGAAGCCATTTGGCCCAAAAACACTTTTTCCCATAGACTTACATTGGGAAAGAGACTTCTGTAACTCAGCGGATCCATTTTTTTAGGTAACTCAACTTCCCAGTACGAACACTTGAATAGCCATTATTTTAATAATTATTCCTACAAATTAAAAAATGCATTAATAGCAGAATCCAGAGTTATTTTCTTTCCTCCGTTCATGTGATGAGCCATGGATGTATTAAGAGAACTGGATACAGCGTTGGAGACCGGGCCCCGTTCATTCCTATAAAAGTTGCTCAGTGGCGCATAAAGCAAAAAAGTATAAAAGTACCCGGATCTTCTCGCGATCTTTCCGCATTCATTTGTCCCAAAGAGCAGAAAAGCTTGCGTTCAAACGTGTACGTATTGTAGGGAGATGACACCGCAGTAATGGTGACTCCGGTATTTCCCTGGATTCGTCCATCTATTTGTCAGGCTGTGATGCACATCACTCCCCATGGACATAAGAGAGCTGTAAGGAAGTTTGTGTGCCACGCAAACACTTCTCAGAACAAATCAGGAACCCCGAGAAGTTTCCCAGACATGGGCAAGTGCCATCGAAAAAGTACAGCTGTTGCCAGTCAAACAGCAGGAACAGGGAGTAGAGTTACGTTGCTGTTTTGTAAGCGGAAAATGGCTGCCGTGCACTTACCTGGCAGCAGGTAGCGGAGGCCGCAACAAGAGAATCAGGGTGTTACACTGATGGTCAGAGCTGAGGAAGTTTTATTTCCAAGCTTCCCAGCATCATCAACAGCTGGGGAAGGCTTGTGTTACACACAGAGGCAGGCAGGCACCTGTGTCGTGTCGTGGTTTTTGATAATCAAGGGGATTTTCCTTTGGACGGAGAACATTTGGATTCACCGACAATCACTCAATAATCCGAGTTAGATAGTGCCGTGGTCAGACACTGAATAGCCTACATTCTTCTCAAGTGAGAAACGGCGATGAATGACTTTCAAGAGGATTCAAATACTTCAGCGCCATAGTGCGAGGACGTTTAATCAAATATCCCAGAAATGAACTGATTAGGCATGTTGTCATTAGGAGACATCAGTGTGTGGCTTGGCCTTGGGTTGTTTGTCTCTTTGCTCATGCAGAATTCCCCCCTGACCTTACCCAGGAATGTGTATTAGGGGATGATGAGGGCAGAATTTGATATTGGCCCCCTCGAGATAGTGGACATTCCGAGCCCACGGGGCACAAAAAGACATTTCTGCTTTCTGTGGTCCCCGTCGTCAGGCATAAACGCTGCTTCCTGCAATCTGTCACTAGAACCCTCCAAAACGCTTAGGCACCTGATGACACTGCAGGGGCGCCTCTCGTCTCCTTGGGGGAGGCAGGGGGAGTCGGGAGGAAGGGGGGGGGGACATCTTGAGCTGCTGTACTGCATACATGCAGTTATCTTAAGCTTGTGTAGGTAAATTTAACTAATTTGTAGGGCCATTAGTGACAAGAAAACCACTTGACTGCAACCCCAAAACCAACTCTGGACTGTGCTGTCTTCATCCAGGTCCAGTCCATTTTTACTGGACTGTTTGTATTGCCTGCAAATGTGCAGCGCAGAAGGCCAGAGGCCCACACAGAGATCACTGTGCGTCCAATTGGGAGGTGGGGAGTTTAACAACAGCACAGTGCTAGAGAACCACGGCCGTCTCATTTGCAGACCGCACCAACAAACCACTCGAAACTCCGGGACAAATGGCTCAGTTATGAGGGATGAAAAATAATCTAGTCCCCAATGTTGTGTTTTTCAATACTCCATTCATAGTAGGATGTAGCGCAGATCCGCTGGGGAATAATGTTGCCTTTTGTGTCGGCCCTGCTTCCCCTCCCTTCTCACTTCCCCGTGCTGAGAAATAGCTGAAAGATCTCAGCCCCACAAAAATACCCCTTAATGTCTGAGATAAACCGCAGAATCACGCTGTCAGTCTCTTTAACGGAGAGAATTTTTACAGAGGATCAATGCTATAGCCTTTTATGAGCAATAACCTCTGCAAAATCTATTAAGTTTTTTTGTAGAATGTGACAAAAATGACAGAAGAAAGACATCTTTTAGAAAATATGGAAATGTCCCTGTTCAATTTAAGGTAATAATTCACAGAATCGGAACATGTTTGACATTATATGATCTTAATTTAAATATCTGCCTTGCAGTATGAACACCTTAATGATCTCTGTCCCTTCACATTATAATAAATCTGCAGTTATAGCAAAAACAACTCAAATGACAGAGAAAAGCTAGATTTAATCCACTTGAAAGAGGTTCAAAATGATCGTGATAATCAAATAAAGCAAAAACAACTTAGTATTTCATTAGAAAAAATACATACCTGTTGTGAAAGTATTTCTCTTCGCCCATAATCATAAAAAATAAAATAAAAATAAGTTTCCTCCCCCCAAAAAAGTACCAAAAATGTCCTCAGAGTTCAGATAGAAGGCAGTTTAATTCCACACAGAAAACGCAGAAAGTTTGTGTAGAAATTGAGGCAGGAAACTCAGGAGTATCCAGAGCTACTTGTTTAAGGTCTTTCATCTCCTTAACCCTGCTTGACTATAAGTACCTGGCTTCAGTGACAGGAATTACGTAAAAAACAATAAATACCAGAGCATTGTATGTTAATGTTCTTAACGCCCCGTACCTGTCTATGTTTAAAAGAAGCAGGAGGAGCAAAAAAAGAAAGACAAAAAAGACAAAGACAATGAAAGCTAACCCTTCACTAGTACCCCTGCATCTCCAGTTTCAGGTAGCGCTCACAGAAGGTGCGGTCCTGCTCATCTCTGCACACACTCGCAGAGGGAGACGAGGCTGGGGCTCGGGTCCTGTCTCTGTGTGTTTGTGTGTGCGCATAAGACTCTCCCACTCTAAAGCAAAAGACTTTGCGATTATGAGGCAATGACAATCCGAAAGTTGTACACCGTAGTTCTTCGAGAGTTTTAAAAACCCTCCAGTCCTCATTCAGTCTCGCAGAAAAGTGATGACTGACAAATGATACTGGATCCACCACAGCGGAATGAAAAGATGAGGCAGACTGAACATGAACATCTTGGCTGAGTTCTTAATAATGCAGCTGTTTGTTTTCAGAAGACAGTGTGGGGTCAGTATGCTGCATTTGACCTTGAAAAGTTCCCACAGCACCTCCAGAATCTTTCATTAGCTGCATGAACAATACACTGTCTATTAAGGACGATATCCAGATCATTAATATAGCATCAAGCAACTACAAGCTACAGTATGTAGCTGGAGAGGAGGTTGTGTTGCTCTGGCTCTATCTGTTTGGCGTGGAGAGGAGGTTGTGTTGCTCTGGCTCTATCTGTTTGGCGTGGAGAGGAGGTCGTGTTGCTCTGGCTCTATCTGTTTCGCGACGCCAGGAAGCTGCTTGACATCCTCCTTGATCCACCTTCTCACATATGTTCACATTATATGTATTCATTTTTGTCATATGGATTGTCTATGTTGTATTTTCATTATGTTGTAATGAACAACATAATGAAAATATGCTGTTTCTAAAGTAGGAGACGAACAAACCAAACACTGGTTCTACAAAGAGCCTTTCACGTTATTATGTCACCTGAAGTCCACCGTAGTTCTCCAGCACACTTGTGAAACTGGTAACGTGAGCCGTAGAGTGCAAAACCGTGGTACCACCAGTCGCCGTCTGACTTCCGTTGCTCCTAAAGTAGTGTTATTATGGTATGAATGGCCACTGAGTGAGGCGAACGGCGTTACCACAGTCGGCGGCTCACATTACCGCTGTCTTGGAAAGGAAGGAGTGAGCAGAGGGGTACTCAGTTGGTTGCAATCTGCAACCACACCACTAGATGCCGCCAAATTGAGCCATTGAAAATAATGTGTTTCAGAGCGCAGTGATGCCATTGCCGCATTTGGGTTGAAAGGCCTATTAGCTGCAAGCCATCAGCTCATAGGCCTTTCAGACAAAACACGGCAACGGCACCACTGCGCTCTGGAACACATTATCACTTGTGCGGCGCAACAACAGCTTTTCGCTACGACAAGCAAAGCACAAGCGTAGAAGAGCACGCAGCACACGGAGCGCTGCACCCAAAGTTCACACTGGTTGAAATGTAGGAGCAGCGCACTGTGATGTGAGCTGAACCCAGCGGCGAGCATAGCAATAATCGCGTTCTATGTGAAAGGCCCATCAGCTGTCACATGTTAAAAGCCATGCAGAGGCAATAGAAATGCTCCCAATCTGGTATTTATCTTCATGTGTTACCAACATGATCTCAACCTCAGCATGCACGTCCCCTGAAAGAAATATTACTCCACAAACTCTTTATTTCCATGAATTCCTGCACTCCAGCTTGTTTATTTGTCTTTATAAGTCTTTGCTTTGAGCTAGAAAGATGCTTAATGTGTTTCAACGTGGTTATATTTCACACATACAAGATATTCTGTAGTTGTTTCAATTGCATGTCTTCTTACAAGGAAAAGCCCGGGGCCTCTGCATTGTGCAGCAGATTAATAGCAATTGCTTCCGAGTACTAATCCTTCCTGAGCCGTGGAGAAACGTGCGGGCTCTCCATGGCCATTGACAGGTTTTCAAGGACCAATTCTTGGCTCCTTCCTGGGGTGTCACCCGAATCAGTGGTTGAGCCAGAATGCGGGGATTCTGTTACACTAAACTAATTTTCTGAACCTCCAGGATAGGATTGAGAACACAACACAGCCAGAGTACAGAGTTACAAGTAGCCTTGTCTTGCTTTCAAAGCTTGTTTTGCTTTTTGTGTCTGCAGCTTTTTTCTTTACCAAAGAACTAATGAAGTTGCTAACTAGTCAACCGTAAACAAGTTGGATTGGACGGGCTTTTTACAGTCCTGCGACAGCCACAAATACCAGATTGTTATTTGAGATGTAATGAGAATTTCAACAAATATAACAAAATATGTATTTGAACAACACTACCATACCTTTAAAATCCAAACTAGATTCAACCAGCGCTTGCTAACCGGTTTGAATTTGACATTTATTACCAACGTGAGCTCAGCTGTTTGAGCCGGTCTGTGCTACAGTAAATAGGGCTAAGATGAGAAGAGGAAACAAAGCTGCTGCTAACAAAAGGAAGAAAAGGCTCAAGGAAGACCTGTCTCTTTATTTCCCAGTTGAATTTCTGAGCAGAGACACACAATGTGAGTAAACAGGCCACTCTCAGTTGGGAATTATGAAGTTTCTGGAATACATGGCATGTTAGTGGTGTGTTGAGGATTTGGCGAGGTCAGCTATTGTGCATGTTCTCGGACTCTTTTTCATAACTCCATTGGTGCAGACCGGAGGGAAGTTCATGCATCACCTAGGGTTATAAGTCAACACTTTTGTCCCCTTGTCATCAGGGTCTTGAATTTGAAATTGACACATACAGAGCAGCAGCATGTCATCCTGTTGCCTTTGTCCTGGACAATCATTTAAGTGGGTCATGATGACAGGTAGTATTGTGTGTCGCAGGTGTTGAAAACTGTGACATAGTTACAGTTACAATGCACATGTCAAGACTTAGATTCAAGTCCTTTACTGCCATGTGATTCCTTCTTTTCTTAATTAGAAATGAATAGCAGGAGTAAGTTTTATGTCTAATAAAATATGGGCTCAGTAAATAAACTTGATCAGACATGTTTGTTTTAACGATTTTAGTAACAAAATGTAGGCCGCTATATGACATAACATCGAGGGTATTATGTTTAAGGTAAGGACATACCAGTGCCAATTACATCAAGGAGATGGACAAAAAAGATAAATGGCTACAAAAGACAAAGTATTCTTGCATAAGGTTGGGTCTGATTAGATAACTACAGAGAACAAGAAAAGAAGAAGGCAGAGTATCAAAAATATTACAAATATATTGTCTTTTCACATCAGAATTATGAATTATTATTACACAGCTTTGTTGAACACTCGAGTTTGATTAGTCAATCACAGCGTTCTACGGTCTGCTATTTCTTTATAGCATACCGTTGCTATGTATGACAGACCGTTGCCATGGGTGTAGTTCTGAAGACGGACTCTGGCGGACCGTTTTTGTGTCAAATTTTTGATTTCTTAAGTAAGTAGCCGTGTATTAAGCGTGATAATGTACAGCTAGCGGGTCATTGTTGTGAAATAAACCCCTTCATGAAAAAAAAAGATAGTTATCTATTTGCAGGGAGTATCATTACTGTATATGTAAAATACACTGTCAACTGTGTTAAAGGCACAGTGTGTAGGATTTGGCGGCATCTCGTGGTGTGGTTGCAGATTATAACCAACTGAGTACCCCTCTGCTCACTCATCCATTTTCAAAGACTGCGGTAATGTGAGCCAACACATTTTCATCCCAACTCGCCACATACCCCCGCTTGGTGTCACTTTATTTTTGGCATCAAAACCTCTATAGTTAGGTTTAGGAAAGAACTAATGGTTGGGCTTAAAACTACTATGTTTGTACAGTGAAAATCAAACTGAATGTTGTGAACACGAATGAACAGCTGATTGTAACGTAACACATTGAAGAAAGCCTTGCGTTTGCAGCAGTTTCACAAGCATGTCGGAGAACTACGGTGGCCTTCATGCAACGTAAAAACACAAAAAGACTCTCTCTAGAGCCAGTGTTTGGTTTGTCTGTACTGGGCTACTGTAGAAACATGGCGGGGCAATTTGGCGGACTCCGTGAAATGGACCCGCTCCCTCTGTAGATATGAAGGGTTCATTCTAAAGGTGATGGTTTGCCATCGGACAGTTTGGGGCTGTTGCCTTTAGTCTGCCCGTATCGGAGGTTTTTCAGCTGATTCGGCACGTTGAATTGGCAGTGGAACCCATCGGTGACAGAAATCACTCTGATTGGTTGTTCAGCTTAAACAAATCAGTGCACGAGAAGAGAAACAGACGTGATGAAAGCAAGCCAACAAGAACGTCCGTGCTAACTGGCCGTCGGCTGAAGTCTTTGCAGTGTGTTTAAATGCAACCTGTCCGCCGAGACACAGGCGACATGAGGTGACGCAACTGTCGGCCATCATCGCATCTGGTTCTTTGATGTCGGTTTGGTGGGTCTGGGCCTTTAGCTAATTAAAAACACAACGATTCTTAGTTTCAGGTGATTATACACTAATAAAAACATAGTTATGAATATTATATTCCATTTCTGCTAATAAATCCCCCGAAATGTTACACGCTGTTCCTTTAAATGATTAAATCCCAGCAGCATGCATTGGGGTTTTTGCAGTGCATTAGCTCTCCCTCTCTCTCTCTGTTTCTGCCTCTTCCCAACAGTCTGCCACACGTGAGCAGACAGAGATGGAAATGAGAGAGGGAGCAGCCCAAGGACACCCTGATAACACAGAGTGGTATGCTGGATCTCTCTCTTTCTGTCTATCTCTGCCTCTTTTAGCCTCACAATGGACACAAACCAATAGAGATGCTCTCAACTAATGCAAGTACATTAGTTCATTAGCACAGCCTACTACAAAAAATATAGACGAGAAGAACAACAATATAGACTAAATGCCCAATTCTCTGTATATACAAACGCCACCCAGTGGTCAGACATGGTACACTTTGTCTCTTTGGTGGATTCTGGCAACATGATATTGAAAAGGTATGTACATACCTTTGAGGATTTATACATTTCAATATCACTGCCTTTGCCAAAAATAATGAAATCTCAGGAAGCATTTTATCAAGGACCCAGGGATCATATTAAACAGTGCATTCCTGCTGATTATATCCTCCTCACATGCAGAAAAACAGAGACATAACATTGGGATGAGAGTAATAGTAGCAATAATACATTACATTAGATGAAATGCATACAACTCCACCAGATTAATAAGTCATTGTAATAAAATGTTGCTGTGACCAGAATGTCAGCATTAAAGTGTAAAGGATTCCTGACTAAAGGGAAAGTAAGATGGTACCTAGTCCTCAGCCATTTGATCAGGTAACATAAAGTGATGAAACAACAAGGTGTCATGGTGATATCTGTCTCCCTTTAAAGCAGCAGTGGGTAGAATTGGAGCAAATATGATTTTAAACAGTTATCTTTTATAAAAACGGTCACTATATCCTGATAGTAGAGCATGAGACAGGTAATCTGAAAAAAAATAATTTGCCTCTGTGTCCTCCAGTGCTCCTAATGGCACCTGCAAGATTTCACAGACCGGAGGAAAACAACCAATCAGAGCCGAGCTGGAGCCTTGCCGTCTCTGAGCAGCTGTCAATCACTCGCAAACTCCGATCAAACTCTCAAACTAGGAGGCACTGATCAAATATAAATCAATATTCTGTTACTGTAATGCCTATTTCTACCATAAAATGTTTTCAGAAACATCTTTTAGTGTACTGTTTAGCTGTAAGATGTTGCGATAAGTAAGCCATGTTGAGATCTGTTGAGGAAATACCAAGCACCGCACACCAACCGGAGCAAACTTTCTCATTTTACAGCTAAACAGTACACTACAAGATATTTCTGAAAACATTTGAGGCGAGAAATAGGCATTAGAGTAGCAGAATATTAATTCATATTTAATCAGCGCTGCCTAGTTTGATCGGAGTTTGCGAGTGATTGACAGTTGCCTCCATTGAATGAACAGCCAATAGGAATGCTCTCTTTCTCTGAAATGACCTGTGATTGGCCAAAATCTCCCGTCACAGGCTTTTCTAAAGCCTGAAAACAGAGCCAAGAGAAGGTGCAGAAGTTTAGTTTTCTCTCAAATCACTTGAATTACAATATGCTGTAAGGTTATGAAGGTTTTTTTCCCCAATGATGCCAAAAACATTCTGCCTACTGCCGCTTTAACACCACCTACAGACTTTCTCTCCCTCCCCAGTCCCTGTTTGTAGTGACACTTCCCAGACCATGCTGCCATCCCTTACTTGTCCACTAGTCCCCACTATTGAGTGCTCTTTCCTTCCTTCCTTCCTTCCTTCCTTCCTTACTTACTTGCCTCCTCATTAGCCCCTTGCGCACCTGATCCCCCTTTCCTAATTAGTTTTTCTTGGTGTATTTAAACCCTGGGCTTCTTTCCTCTCTCTCGCTGACTGCATATCTTTACTGTCAAAATTTTCAGCCATTCCTTAATCCTGTTTCCTGCCTTACTACTAACAGTTTTTTTTTTTACATCCCGTATGCCTGCCAGAAGTCTCTGCACGCTTTGATTTAGAAAACTTATTTTCAGCTCAGCCTGCTGTGTTCTGTGTCTACTCCATTCCTCCTTCCTGTTTGCAGTTATCCAAAACTGTGACACAAGGGACGTTTTGTCAGTGCTATGAAACACACACACACACACACACACACACACACACTACAGATATTAGATAGATAGGTTAGATACATTCATTAAACACTGTGCAGACACCTGACATTGCACTGAGGACATAAAATTATAGGTAAGAGATGGCAAATGTAAACAACTGCTAAGTTTTTCTTCCAGAATATACTAGAGGATGTAATTATACTGGTTTTAACTCTTTTCCACAGCACATAAAGATAATATAATTTATGTCTATTAACCCTCAAAACTCTTGCATACATTTATCATGAGAAAAAATAATGCAGATTGTTAATGGCCCTCTGTCTGCAAACATTACAATCAGTTAGTGGTTTGTGTACTTGCACAACATGCATACATGCTAACATAATGACCTCTTTTTATGATAAATCAAAAATCATCCAATACAATGATCCCTCTGAACAGAGCACCATAATCTAGGCAAATTTGCAAACCTTAACAACTATGCACTAGCAGCCTGCAGCCACTAGTGGTCATCCTTCTCTCATAAGTGGATTACACTCAATGATTATGTTGCCTTCAGGGACTGTCGGCTTTTAAAATTCACGTGAACATTTTTTTTTTCGGTATTGCTAGAGAGTAATTAATGAAGAAATTAGGAAAAAGTTATTTTCAAAAATTAAATGTAAACTCCAAAGATTTTGATTCCCTCTCTGATCAACATCTACTTGGAGAAAATAGTGTCATAGCAATAGAAGCTGCAGGATATGTCAGTGCATGTCACAGCCTAAGAGACAACGACAACCACAACAACACATAATAGATGTAACTCACACTCTGCCTTTTATTTACTCCTCTAACCCTCTACTTCATGTTTTTTTTTACATTTATCCTTTGATATTGCAATATATTGTTATTAATTGTTATTCATTTGTTTGTTTGTTTTATTGACACAACAAACATGAATTACTTCTTTATTGTTTTCTTCCATTTACATGTATGTTCTTTTTAAATATCTATATATTGCAATTTGCTTAATGAATTGTGTGTGTATATATGTGTGTTTTTGTTTTGTTTTGTTCTTTTTTTATTTTTATTTATTATTGAATTAAAACTTTGGCAATATTGTTCACCTGACAGTCATGATCAATAAAACAAATTGAATTGAATTGAAAATTTAAATACGCGAAAAGTCGTACTGTACAGTATTTCAGAGGCTCTTTCCAGATGAGATCAAAGATGCACCAACAGTGGCCACTTTTAAATCTAGACTCAAGACCAAACTGTTCTCAGACGCTTTTCTTAATTGATCAAATGCTGCACTTTACTGTCTTTTGATTGTTTTTATTATATCCTTTAATTTTTTTATTTTTACTTATACTTTTATATTCTTTTATATTCGTTTTTACCTTATGCACTTTGTGCTCTTTTATCCTGCTTTTATATATGTAAAGCACTTTGAATTGCCTTTGTGTATGAAATGTGCGATATAAATAAACTTGCCTTGCCTTTAAATTCTGAGACGAGGCGCACCTGAAGGCAGCGCGGTGCCTGGACGGGCCAGCATAGTGACGCTGGACTCGGACTGTGTGTGTATTGTGACACTGGTGCCTCTCAGATAAACAAACCCCTTGTTGCATGGCTCCATGGACCTTTAACAACTAACGGAAACACTCTCAGTGTTGTCAGACAGCTTCTTTTATTCCTACAAAGGATACATTGTTTCAAATGAGATGATTTCATTGATACAGTGATACAAAGTTCCCGGTTGAGTCGCTGAGAGGTGAGTTTGATACAAAGTTGCGACTAGAGAACTGAACGGTGAGCTAACAGCAGCTAACAGGAGGTGGTCTGTAGTGCTCTAGTGGTCAGGACTAGTTCCAGCTCTGATATACTACAACCTGGTAATTAAATAGAGTTAGCACCAGCTACTTTAACATACAACAGCCTGCTTTATTATGCTAGTTAATTAGCCCTTAACCGAAGTCCCCATCCTCTGTAACATGAGCCCATATATCCCAGAGCACATATGGGGACCGTTAGGTTGAGCTAGTGATGGTAAACATGTCTACAGTGATGATACATAACCACGCTTTTCATGTGAAGTTCACCAGTTCACTTGTTGCATCCTCAGCTGACTGTCAGGTCCCTGCTCCCTTAACATAAGCTCTATTGTTCTCATCTGTCTAAAGGTTGTTCAGCTCAGCCATCCATCTGCATGATATGGACATGTGTTCATTTTACCAGGTTTAGATAGAACAATTAAAAAATGTCAGGTATAAATACAGTCATAATTTGCTTGGTAAAGCATCTGTAATGAACCATTTTGTGTATCTATAGTAAACAAACTATCAAATGTATGTATTGGTTGTACTTGACATAGCCTGTTATCAGCATCATTGGTGTATTCATTGTGCTTGCTTTACTTATGCTCTTCTAAACCTCTTTTTTCTAAATCCTCCCACTGATAGAGATGACAAATCATCACCTGCTTTCACCTAGGGATGCACCGATACTGGATCTGATATTGGGCCGATACTGACTCAAATAGCTGAATCGGATATCGTGACAATGGGGCCAATCCAATAAATTTATATACTATATACATTATATACTGGAATTTTATTCCTGTTTAAATTTTGACCAGTTTGTTCCTGCATTAAAAAGGTTAACACCTGAATTTTAATTCCGGTTAATTTTCAAGATTTCTTATGCCAAGTTGATAGTTTGTTATTTTAATAATAAATAACAATTTAGTAAATTTATATCAATGTATTTATTTGTTACATTTTGTTTTACAAAGTTAAAGCGATGTTTAAGTCAAGCCTGGTGTTGTCTTACACATAACAGAATGATCCCAGTCACTTCCACACAGTGAAGCATACAGCTGATTAATTACTGGTATCAGATTGGTACTCGGTATCGGCCGATACCCAAAAGCCCAGGTGTCGCTATCAGTATCGGTACTGAAAAAGTCGGATAGATGTATCCCTAGCTTCACCATGCTGGAAACATTGCATTTCATGTTACTACCTTCATCTAAATCATTTCAAAATAACTGACCATTTCTCCAATTCTCTCTCACCCTCCACTGTCTCATCTTCCCAGTGACCTGGTGTGATATTTGCATGCTGCATGTCTGATAACCTCCCATCACCTCACCTGCACTTCCTCTCAGTTCTGATGCATGGCCCCTCTTTAGAAATGTCTCGCCGTTCCTTGCATGTTGTGCTGTGAAAGTGGCATAATGAGGGAAGACGGGGATAACCCTCTGGCACTGTCATCCAAGAAACCATGCCGGGGCCAGACGGACTGTGGACAAGAGCTAGAGAGGCTGCGGGCTGATTGGGACGCAGAGAAGAAGCGAACCCAGCGGGCCCACGGACACCTCTCTGTGGAGCTTAGGCACCTGCGGGAGCAAGCGGAGAGGGAACAGCAGAAGGCTGTGAGGGAGCTGGCGGCCAGGCGAGGGTGCCAAAAGGACACTGACAGATACCAGCGTCTGCTAGCTAAGGAGGGGAACATTAAAGATGGTGGACGATACACAGAAGTTGAGTCCAAAGAGAAAAAGGCTTTTTGTTTGTGCAGTGGAGAAACGTATAAAAAGCTGGAGCAGTTGCTGCTGACGCTGTATGAGAAGATAAATGGTGAGCAGGCAGTCTATAAATTGCATCACAGGGAGGAATTGGAGCTAGAAAAAGCCATCTTCCTCTGCCACCTGCTAGAGGCCCATGGGAGACTTTTGCAGGGGAGGCCGAGAGCAGGACACCCCAGCTACATTTTTAACACAAGAAAACCAACTCAGAAAAACGGCAGTAATTCCTGTCAGACAAATCCTCCTCTAACCTCCTCCAGGGCCTTGCCACAGAGATCCCAGACTGCCTCCCACTCACTGAGGAAGAAAACTAAACAACATCAGAGAGAGCAGCCTTTAGGGAGGGCCGTCCGTGCAGCTGACCTCTGCACCGCCGCTGCAGTCGTGGACACCTGTCAGAGCGACTCTCTGAAAATTTGTCACCCTCACGACGCTCCCCATGCAGGCTGGAACGACCAGCCCCCCTACTGCGCCGAGTCCTCTGGGTCAGACAAGTCATCGCCCTCCAAATGCATGGACAGAAACATGGAGGTAAGCTATTTAATTTTTCCAACTTCCACACATGGTTGCTAAATTAAGTGAGTAAGTAAAGTATTGCTCTTTTCCTTTAACTCAAAAGCTGTAGCTGTGTACATACAGTATGTTGTAGCAGTATTGGAATATAGAAGTGTATTACACTTTTCTTTGGTGGCCTTGCTTCATATTCATACGGACTAAGAAGCCCCTTAAGGGTTTTTGGCAATAACATTGTTTTGACTGTATTTTTTTTGTAAACAATCCTGTGCATTTTTAATGAGATCATAATTTTAAAGATGACCGATTATGCTTTTATGCTTTTACCCTTTCCTTTAGTGTGTTCTATAGTTTTTTTGTGCATGTAAAAGGTCTGCAAAGTCCACGCCAAAGGTAGTTAATCTCCCCCACACAAACACTGCTCCTGAACTGCCTGAAACACCTTGCTTGAAATCCCACCTTTTATTCTGTAACGTGGTGATGTCACCAAGTAACACATTTGCATAATATCTGCCTAGCGGCTGGTTTGGCACGCCCCCAAACAAAGCTAGTTAGAGCGGAGCTGGCATTTTGTAGGGCTGGCCCTCTGTGGGCCAGCCCTACAAAGGCAAAAGTTTGTCACTGAGAGACTGACTGAGTGATGAAGTTACACGATTGGCCATAGTGTTTCCAGTTTGAAACGGCAAGCAGAAAACTAAGGACCAATCACGTCGTTCCACGATAGGATATGTCACCGCTTGAACGGCCAGCTGAGTGGAGCTGCACGTCCTCTAGTGTCCTCGCTGGACCTGGTGGACATGTACCGCTGGATTTAACATTACAGACATGACCACTAACTATTTGTATAACAATTTAGCCACAAATTCACAGACTGACCGTACATGGTCCAGACATATACTCGGTTTTGGCCAAGTCTTGTTTGAACATTAAAGCATGTAAGTATAACAGGTCATCTTTAAGTAAGATGAATATGTCAAATTTCATGTAATTTATGCACATATTTTATATATAAAATATAGATATCGACCTAGAGTTATGGTTGTCTAAACATAAGCTGATCATTGCAGTAATCGTACAGGAAGGTGACATCACAGAAGCTGAACAGCTAACTAACACCATGACCATCAAATCAAAACCTATATATTAGTATTGACATAGCACAGCACAGGCTGCATCACAGAACATAGTAATGTAAACCATATTCATTACAAATCAATGACCACTTTTCATCAATAGGTCTTTATGCTAATGGGGGGAAAGCCTGTACCAGGAGTCGTTATGAGTCCACGTTATATATAAAACAGCTGAGACAGAAACCATTCAGGCTATCATAGACAACTCTCTGTCTTCTTGTCAGTAGTTTTTGCATATCAAGTAGCCTCAATCATGTGAAGACGCAGTGTGACTGTCAAATATTTCCCTTCTATTTGAAGCAAGCTAAGCGTGTTGTCTCATCCTCAGGGTCCACTATTCTGTAAAGGCAGCAAGTGGTGCATAGAGTTTATTTTACTTTTTGTAGCAATTAGACATCACTCTAGTACACCATAACAGAGAACCAAACACTAGCTAATGTTGCAGCCTTTTTAGATATAAAATAAAATAAAATATTGAATGTGACCGGTGGTGTGGTATGGTATGTAATTCTGCAGGATGTGAGCAGAGAGGAGGGGTTAACACATGTGGGTGGATCTGTTTATGCCTCTTGTTGGAGTGGCAGAAGTGGGTCAGCGTGCTTCCGTCTCTTAAATTTTGGATTCAAGTTTTTATAGAGAGGAAATTGAATAATTAATCAAAGCTCCCGACTGTGTCCAAACAGCGGTGCCGGAGCCTCATATTTCTTGCATGGTCCCGCTGAGGCATCACCCTTGTTATCGCAGCTACTGCCGTCAGGGCCAAGTCAATATTTTAAAGGTGTGCAAATGGGAATCCCCTTTAAAACAAGGATGAACGCATGCCTGTTTCTATTATTCATGTCAGTTTTGAATTGTCTTTTAAAAGTGTGTAAAATATACTGTTATTCACGGTAGTATATGTTTGTAACACAAACATGCAAACCTTTTCATTCCAGTCTGCCACCTTTTTGCATTCTTTTTATTTTCTATATAGCCTGTCTTTGCTATAAAGTGTTTGTTTTTAAGGATAAATGTGAGTGTGAGATTTTTTAGTATATCTGAAACCTTAGTATGAAAAAAGTACAAATTGGATACTATTTTGGGTGAAATATTACAGTATGCAATCACTGGACACTACAGTGCAATGCAGTAGTAATGACAACAATGGCAGACAGCTCCGTAACATCAATAACGCTTCAATGTTAGTGCAAGTATAAGATTCTTCTTTTAAAATGATTTTAGACTTCATGATTCTCACAAGTCATCGTTTGGTCACATTAAACGCTGATAACGATTGTTTGTAAAACGTCCTATCGGCGCCGATTTAAACGGCCGAACCGATTAATCAGTCTGCCTCCAGTGCATAGTATGTGATGCCAGACGCAGCCTTTGTGATTTCTTTAAGTTCTATTTGATAAAATGCTAACTTGCTTAAATCTGAAAGAATTTTCCAAAAGTAAACCAAATAAAGTTTGGATAAAACAAAGCAAAGCAAGTATTTATATTGTGTGATGTGATTCAACACAGCAGATAATAAACAAAGAAATGATGAATGGCTTCAGTGCATCAGGATTTCTTTGTGATTGCAATCTGCTGTTGGGTCTGATAGATGTGGTTATACTGTAACTAACAGCTATTGAAAGATTTCTGTTTAGCTTTTTTGCTGAATTTCATGAGTTTATGTGAGATGTATTCATCCAGCAGCAGGTCTCATAAGACTCTCATGACATGCAAACAGGGAGACTTTGTCAAAATATGTCAGTGTGATGATGGGATGCCAATACCACTGAGCCGTGATGGACCTGGCTGCAGCTCATTTCTGTGCAGAGCACATGCTGTTTGACATGCGTTAGGTTGTGCTGACTGGATGCTTTTCTTTGTTCACTGAGATTTCTTTTATGTTTACTGTATGTCTGCTGCGTACGACATGGGATAAGTCCACGTGTTGGTGGCAGTGATCATGTGTGCAACCGTAATCACACATATTTAGTTCTATGTTGGTTGTTTACCTGTCAGCTCTGTTCCCAATCAGGGTACTTTATCAAAGGAGCTAAAACAGAATAGAAACAGTGGAGTTCATGTCAGCAGGGTTGGTTTCAGGCTAAGCCATGGTCTTGTGAGCACACTGTAATTAATAAGGGAATAGACTGAAGCCGTGAAATGCAGCGTTAGGGAAAAGTAAGAAGCTCATTTCCGTGGTGGGTGTGAACTGTCTGGGCTATTCATTTTTTTAACATTTCTGTCTATGAAAATCAACCCCTTTTCCTTATGTTACTGTACATACTGTACGTGCGTATCAGTACATTTAAATGGGGGTGACAGACAGTTAATGGAAAATGGATATCACTTTCTTTCTGAGAGTGAGCCATTGTAAACAATCTTAGTGTTGACAACACTGGCAGTGTGCCAGAAAAATGCCAGTTGAAAAAAAATTGAGGCAAAATGTCTATATTTAACTTTGCTGCACCCAGCTGTGGGTTTTCTAACAGTGACCTTTAAAGGGACAGAAGCTAGGCTGAGCCCTTTTATCAAAGCAGCCACACTCTAAAGTTTCAGCGAGCTTTGTGTCTGCAACACAGCAGCCACAAAGTGTTCAAGTACATTTTGACCTGCTGGAGAGGAGTTGAGAATAGGCTGGAAAAGAAAAAGGGTGTTTAGAGTGATACCTGACATGAATGTGTAACTACATTTTACTTATTGTGACATATACTAACCTAATCTTAGATTGTGCTGTATGTAATGTCATATTTCGATTGTGCTTTAGCTATATGCAACGTATCCTCATACAACGGTTCGTATGATATCTTACAAAAATGTATTCACTCATTTTTTGTGTGTTTTCCCACGAATGTCCAGCAACGTGTCAATTTCAACTTGTTACATTCATACAGTCTTTTCAAAATAAACTTCCGTCTTCACAGGAAACAACTTGGTTGTTTACGCAGAAGTTTAGGCAACAAAACTGCTTAGTTAGGTTTAGGAAAAAATGTACTATTCTGTATACATGCCTGCTGTAAAATAAGCAATACTGCCACATTGATATTGGGACCTTAAAGTGGTTTACCCTGATAGAAGTGTGAGGCTTTGTGCTTTTTAAATAATGTATAGTTTGTCAACGCGGGGCGAGGATTTAAACAGATGTGTCCCAAATAACATAACAAACCCCCCTCCCAGCCGGTGTTCAGGCCGCTGCTTGTAAAGGCAGTTTATTAAGCTGCTTTGCTCATTTAATAGACAATTAGGTGGATGGCCTGATAGTACCTCCTATAGTGGAGGGGAGGGTAAATGTCAAGTTAATTTGTGAACTGGCATTGAGTTGTGGCAGCGTTTTTCTTTTGTGGCATTAGACCTCCTGCTTTATATGTTTTTTTAATGTCTGTGTCTGAGGCTAAATCACTAACACGAGTAGCATTCAGTACCTTGTAGACGTCTTATTTGTTTCTCGAGGGCACAACTGCAATAAAACATCAGAATCAGTCTGGACTGGACACACTTGTCCCCCTGTCTGCCTCCTGCAGCCTCCCTGTGTTGCAGTGTGTACTGCCTATTGATTGTTCAAGAGGCAGCCAACATCATTCCAGCGTCATCTCCATGGAAACGAGCAGTGGTCGCGGTAATGATTGGGCCCCGTCTCAGAGCCTGCCTTTTTGTGATAGGAGGATGGAAGCAGTCCTCCCCACCCCCTCCTCTCAGCGACACTCGCCGTCTTATACACACACAGACACACACACACACACATTTTTCCCTTCGTCCTCTTTCTTCACCTTTATGGCGCTGTAACGGAGATGGGATTAAGCAGCCTGTCGAGTCTTATTGCATCTGGATGAAATGCTTTTTTGACACGGCGGCATCAATGAGGACAGACTCACAGCTGAAGAGTCAACATGCCACCCTCATCTCCGCCGTACTGATAGGACGGGGACCGGAGCAGAGACCTGTTAGTTAGATCGTTCTCTTGTTTTATTTCTCTCCATCACACGTCTCTTCTTGTTTGATATTTTGGTTGGGCCTCCATGCGCTGTTTCAGCGTCACGTAGCGGACTGGTGTGTTTTTTCCCTTTTTCTGGACAAGTACTTATGACAATCCCCCGTCAGACGACACAGCGGTAAGGCATGAAGAAACAGGCTATGTCATTGCAGTGAGCAGGACACTGAATGCTATGCTGGGATGAATACTAACCACAGAATGCTCAAGAATGCTACCAAGACGATGACATTCATTGAATTGCCTTCACCAGTCAAGGCCAAAAATATGTAAGATCCCTTTGGAGACGATTGTCCTCATTTTGGAAAACGTCACAGCGCAGAGAGGAAGGAGGTACTTTCCAACTCCTGATTTATCTGCAACTGGTTTCGTCTTGGCTATGGCACATAGACTCTTACTCAAATAGATTTGAGGCAAAGAACTTCACTAGTGCCGTTTTATCAGCTTAAACTCTTACCGACAACAATGTCAATACCAGTCCTTTGCCTGGTTTCAGACGCTTCACCTTAGCTGTGAAAAACCCCCACTCCTGCTTATGAACTGCTGTGAGGACAGTGACATCTTTATCTTTTTGAAGTCAACCTGCCACAGCTGATCCGTGTAATTCTCCTCCAGCAAATGAAAGTCCTGCGATGGCTCGGTCTTGGCCGGGCACCTCGTTTAGTCCCGTTGATCCAACCCGCGCTGTTTGACTTTGACAGAGAGTGATGTATGACCTGTGTACCCGGCCTGAGCTGCCCGAGCCTGCACCGGCACACACAGTGATGGAGAGCCGCGAGGTGGCCGAAGCTCTCGGGCGACAGCAGCAGGAGCTGAGGGGGTCGGAAGAACAGGACGATAATAAGCAACAGGGGCTCTCGGACAAGGCAGTCCCAACTCCGGCTAATATCACTTCGACATCACTGTTAGGGAAACGGCACCACTCACTTTATGCAAACCTCAACGGTTTTGAAGTGGAAGGCACGCGCAAGGTGAGTGTGGAACATTTGTTGAGTCTTCCAGTGCCATCCTTGATGGTTGACATTAAAATCTTTTGGGGCCTGGAGACTTGAAAGAGGCGTCCCACTAATATTAGAGAGTAGCAAACATAGTGTAGTGTGTTATGTATATCTTATAAAAAGTTATTCCTAATGTTTTGTGCGTTTTCCTACGAATGTCCAGCAACACGTGACGATCCAAGAACTCGTGTCAATTTCCGCTCATTACATGCATACAAAATAAACTTCCGTCTTCACAGGAAACTACTTGGTTAGGTTTAGGAAAAGATCGACTTGTTTAGGCTTAGGAAAAGATCGACTTGTTTAGGTTTAGGAAAAGATCGACTTGTTTAGGCTTAGGAAAAGATCGACTTGTTTAGGCTTAGGAAAAGATCGACTTGGTTAGGTTTAGGTAACAAAACTACTTAGTTAGTTTTAGGAAAAGATTGTGGTTTGGGTTAAAATAACTCCAGAAGTGGTGTAACTAAAGATTGGAAGTTATGTGACAAATAAATCAACGTTAACTTCTGGTTTCACACGGGACATGACCAGCGGTCTCATGGGCGAGATTCTGGTATTTTTTGACCCACCCATCCACCCGGACCTCCTTCCTACGTGGCGTTTGTCGCTCTGTATTCTTCCTGGTTCACAATTACGTGGATTACATATGAATTCTTTTTATGGGCTATATACGGTGTAAATTCAGTGCATTACTTTTCGTAGGTATAGCTACGGACAATGTATGAGAACAGCCTGTATAGGATCAACAGTCAAAAACAAAACAAAACATGTTGATGGCAGTTTTCAACCCATTACTCAAACTCTGGTTGTGGTTTTTACATTGCAGACTATAATATATTGTCTGGTTGAAATATATAAAACTGAGGAATCTTAAAGTTACAGCATTATACAGAGTAAGTTTTACTCTGTCACATGTTAGAACAGGTAGTTGGATTATCATTTGTGTTGGATTACAGTGATGTTACACTGAATTTGTGTGTGTAGCACATTTTCTTGACACCTAATCTGGTACAGCGCTGTAGCTGCTGTAGTAGTAACAGAGAGCTGGCACGTATTATGCTGACCGATTGCGACCTTGACCGAAATTTCACACCTCTGCATATCCTGTTAGCACAGAAGATCCACCTAATGCTAGCCAATTGAAAATCAATAGGAAACCCATCAGATTTCCATCTATCAGATGGATGCTAGTATAGCCAATACCATGAGAGACATCATTGTAAGGAACTCTCAGAAGGACTTACATTACTCCAACTAACAAAATAGATATTTTTAATGTACCAGTGACAAATTAAAAAGTCCAGTATATTTTTGTAACATCTGGAATAATTGATTTTGAGTGGTTTAGCTGGTCTAAACACAGTTATTAGGTAGAGTATAGGTATAGATGTAGTATAGGGTTGCAGATAGTGCCTTGTTGGATAAACAAGGCAGTTCTCCATCATAAAGTGTGAAGAACAACACAATAAGGCAGCTGAATCAACTCGAGCTATGTTGAGCTGCCACTCAGTAACCCGCCACATGCACTATAGTAATATGTGTTTTTCCACACTGTCATTTCATTGTATTATGTTATGATTATTCTCATCTGGATTTGGGGTTACTGTAGCTTTTAGAATTATACTTGATTGGAAAGTAATGCCAGCTAATAGTTCCGCATTTTCCTGACATATTTTCCGACTACAGTGTTTTCTATCACCAATTCTTTCATCAAACCTCAGTCCTTTTTTTTCCTTTGTTCGATGGATTGAATGTATCCTTGGTCGAGTTTCATCATTTAACCAAGGTAGTAATCTGTGTGCAACATTGCCCGCTGTCTCCCCAACCCCCACCACTTCATTACCCAATCACCACAACCACAGCGTAGTAAAAAAACCCTAATGAACTGTCAACACAACACGGGAGAAGATCCGTGGCCACAGAGGCTGAATGAGAGCATCAAATGATGCTTTGGAAATGATTATTTGGCCATTTCAGACCAGCGGGGGGTTGGCAGGGGGCTGTCACTCTCAGATTATTGTTCGTAATTACGCCATTATTTTCAGCGGGGGTACCTTGGTCGTCCTTTTGTTTTCTTATCACCAGTTCCACCCATAATTGATGACTGTGTGTGGGATTAGTGTATGTGTGTTCGTACGGCAGGAGGCATTTTTTTTGTGAGAATATAATGAATCCCTGTAGACCTCAGAGAGTAAAACCTTGATGTAAGAGGCAGAGCAGGTAGGTACAGCAGAAGGAAAGGGGGGAGAAACTGTAGCTGGAAAATGGCACATGTTCAGCAACCCCCCATATGAATTGGTTGGGCTATAAATGGAGTATATATAGAAAGACGGCTGGTTTTAGTAGGTTGATGTTAATCATCAGATCTCCTTGATCCAGTGTGGCTGAAAAGTTAGTCCATACATTTTATTACACATAAAGCTCTCCACTATTTTTCAGAGTTTTTTTCTTGTAAACTTACGACTTTATAATCTCACTAATTTGTAAATTTTTTTCTCGTAAATTTGCCACTTTAATCTCAGAGAATATACAAGTTTTTTTCTACTGAATGTATGGCTTCATAATCTCGCAAATTTCAGAGTTTTTTTCTCAGAAATTTGCCACTTTATTCTCAGATAATATCCATTTTTTCCATAAATTTATGACTTCATAATCTTGCAAATTTGTGAGTTTTTTTCTTGTAAAATTGCCACTTTAATCTCAAAGAATATCCAAGTTTTTTTCACGGAAATTTACAACTTTAATCCCAGAAATTGATTGAGTGAGTTATTACCTCTGTCACCCGGCTCCATCATTTTTTTGTTTTTACCTATAAAGGCCCTAGTATGCCGCCATACTGATACTTATTCATTCAGTCAACTTTCTTTTCCTGTGGCTGATGTCTTTTATGACAGGATGATGTTGCATCTGTCATCTAGAACCATTATAGAAAACCTATAATAGTCTCTGAGCGCAAATTACCCAAATCAGTTGTCAGTCATTCTACTTTATGGAAGGTAGAAGTGTGGTTCCTCTGAGGGCTAATGAGCGTGTTGACTGTGTGGTCTTCTGTCTCCCAACTCCTAAACACCTGTCTGGGTACCATATGGCTGCCTCTCTAATGATTGATGGGTTTACACACTCTGAGTTCCAAATGGAGCTACAAAGAGGTGATGTACAAACAAAACCCTGTTTCTCCTCAATAACTCCCCTGAAGACAGTTACTTTTTCTTGCGTGACCCTTTACTCAGCTCTGATCCCTTACTGTGATTGTGAAGCTGAGGCCAGGTCTTTTGAAAGTGGTCTTTAAAATTGTTAGTTCTGATTTACAACCAAATCTGGTACCTTTGCCACACACAGTTTTACTCCAGCCGCTGCCCAATCGGTCGCTGTAAACATTTATTCTGGAGTCCTTGGGAACACCATGTTTGACTGTTTGCCTTTGAAGGATGTGCTGAAGCTACTCTTTGTTTATATTTGTGGTGCCTCTGTTCACCTTTACCTCAGTTAATCCAGTCAGCGGGGGCATTTTCTTGCCTTGTACCCAAACGTAAGTGTGCTTGTCACTCAATCTGGCATCAGCTGTGGGTTTATAACCTGTAAATATAGGCTTTGTTACCTTGTCAACACGTCACTTACCCCGCTGTGGGTATAATGACATAACTAGCGCTCAGCAAAAATCCCGGAGAGCTATTTCGCCCTACTCCAAGCAGCTCTATAACTAGTGCAGTCAGATTTTTCAGATACAAAAGGCAGTATTGAAAGTCAGTGTTGGTACTGATCTACAGCTAAATGCAGATGGTTGAGTGTTAGACTGTGATGCCAGCCCTACAGGTCACCGCCGACCTAGTTTGTACCTGTGGGAGAACTGAAAGTGGAGCGGTGTGTCTGTATAGAAGACCTGATTTTACCATTGCGTTGCCTGTAATCCTCTGAAATGAATCACAAATCTCAAAGAGGATAGAGTCATGCCATTTTGGATGAGTACTTGAATTATGAGTCATCCTCTTATTGTTCTTATCCACTGTGTTAGATGGACACGTATAAGGTTGATTTAAAGGGTTGATTTAAAAATTGACTTTTTTTTTTTAATGGATCTTCTAAATCAATATGCTTTAATGGAATAGCAATGCTAAGTAGCAACCTAAATTGTGCGCAGTATTAAATTAGTAGTGATGATGAGAGATGTGGCTTAGACGTAGGGCAGGTCGTCCACCAATCGGAAGGTCGGCGGTTCAGTACTGAGCAGCTATTGAATAATAATAATAATATATATTTTTTAATCACACTGGTATCGGATCGGTACTTGGTTTTGTCCCACCAGCAGCCCGAAGCCAAATAAACCCAAATATATTCTGCAGCATACCTCACAATGGAGGAGTTGCCACCAGAATGATTCAATTATCAGAATAGTTCAACTAATTTATTAACTAACTACAGTAAGGTCAATGTATTTTTTATTTTTTTTTACAATAATTAATTTAACAAACCAGATAAGATTAGCATCTGTGTAAGATTTATTCCTGTTGCAGATTCTATAGGCTCCTTTTTACCACATGGTCCTACGTGTGTGTGTGTGTGTGTGTGTGTTCACATGTGAGTGTGTTTCATCGGCCAGCCATGTTATGACTTGTGAATAATTGATGGAGTGAATCTCTGGAGTATTGGTCTCTCACTATCTCAGCCCAAACATCGCTGTCTGTCTGCTGTCTGTCTGGCTGCAGACTCTCTCTACGGAACAAGGGTCAGACATTATGCTCACTGTCACTCTCACTCACAGCTGAGAAGCCAGGACTGTGGGGTTTCACTTCCACATCATACACACGTCTCTGTATGTGGGATATAGAATAGAATAGAATATATCCTGTTGAACAGTAGGCATTAACTCAACACAGTACTGCAGCTGATGCACAGATTTGCCGTGACAAAGATTGAAAACTGAGAAAGGCTTCAAAGCTTTTTCAAATCACTGTTGAAAGTTGAAAATGGAAAATGGAAATGTATGCCTCATTCAAACACCATGATTTTTTTCAGTATTGGAAATCCCCTTTGCCACTGCAGACTGCAGAACACCTGAGAACATCTTTCACGTCTTTAACATGGCAGGAGCCAGACAGTACATATATCATAGTCCTTATTATGAACAACTCAAACCTAGCTTCTATTATCTGTCCGTTTCCATCCCATTCTTCACCAAGTGAGTACCATTAAAATGACAATTTATTGTTTACCATTTTCCTGTCACTGCCGTTACTTCCTGCTTAAACTTTCATAAACTTAAATTATACTGCTTGGATGATACTCCTGATCCGATACTATCATGATACTTGGGTGCTGAATCGATATGTATTGCGATTTCTAAGTATTGTAATCCAATATTAAGATTTATTGCGGTTTTTGTTAACTTTTTAAACACTAGACACGAGACCATGGGGAAAAGTTGAATCATACATTTCTAGGGACTTTTGAAATATCTAAATTGACACAGTAAAAATGTTTGATCAGAGATGTCCTGAAGTCAAATACATCAGTCATTGTCAGGCATTATTTATAAAAAAAAATTCCAGCAACCCAAAATTAATAAAAGAATAAAGACATTTCCCTCACAAATTAATGGTATTTTCTTTTTAATTTATGAGGGACATGTAATAATTTATTTCCATGTATTTTGTATATCAGTTCCCTTTGTTAACACCTTATTTTGAAAACCAGACATAGTCACACGTGTATACTTCCCATCAGCTCCGTTCTCTTTATCCATCCATGGTCAGCTCCATCGGGGCCGTTTGAATGCATTTAACATAAATGTCAGTATATGGGTGCTCTACAGTTGTAGCGTCTGCCGATTTGATCGCGGAGATGAGAGTGACGGCCGGCTTGACCGCACGATACCGCAATACGATAACGTTTCCTGTCCATGACAGAGTTAGCATGCAGCTTTAGCCGTGATGTCTAGCTCTGCTTTTCCTGCAATGTATGAAACCCAAAGTGTTTCATACTTTACCGTATGTGTAGTGTTTACCACGCTGGATTTAAAATGTGAGGGTGCAGGTCGTACCCATGCCGACCTTCCGCCGTTTTCTGCTTTTTAGTTTTGGCTCGCTTCTGTTCATTTTGGTGATGGATACAGAGCGGATACAATGTCACGTTACTCGGACTACAACAATAAAAGCAAATTTCTTCTACCTCTACATAGACTCAAATGAAGCAAATACATTGATTCTGGCATTAAAAAATCAATTTTGAAATGGTAAAGAAAATCGCGATACATAGGTGAATACATTTTTTCCCCACCCCTACTAAAATGGCACACAAGAAATATAAATAGTTTGTGTTACAACTCAGCTGCAATCAGCTGTTTTTGCACCTACAGTGTTTGGCTTTAGCTCAGACATCACACACACAGCGTGTCTGGCTCTCCCGCCTCACGTTTACATTCACCAGCCTGCATCCAGACAGCTATATATTTGGCGTCCTCCAAGGGCTCTCTGCCGTCTGTGACATTTCTGCGTAATTTGGTCGGGCCCCACAAACTGCTGACGCGATTAAACCCGTGATTACCTGTGTTCCCCCTCACAATGGGAGGTGCTTTTTGCCTGGAGGAGGAAAGGGAGACTCATTTTGTTGACCTACTGAATGTCAAGAAAGGTCACTTAGTTCTTTCATTACTGGAGTGCCTCTGCCAGATGTGCATTTATTGGATGTGACTTGTAAAGGCTTGTTGTGGAACACTGTAATAGTGTCTAGACATTTGAATGGTGCAACATTGCGGTCAGAGGCGTATTGACTGTCTTGACCCTCTGTTGTGTTTTATTAATAGCTCTGTCATCTGGAAACTAACTTTCAAGCCTGGTCTGCCCCATGTTCTTCTGAATCTATCTGTAAAGCGAGGAATCTTTGTTTGTCTGTATGTCCTTTGCATATTTCAAGAACCGCTCATCCAATCGACTTCACACTTGGCAGGTGTACTGCTGGGGACCCCAGAAAGTGCAGTGTCAATTTGACCAGATGGTGGCGCTGTAACAATGAACTTTACATTTTGGCTGTAACTTATGAACTATAACACTCAGAAACAACATTATTTTAGATTTTCCACCATTTTGAATTGTGTCCAAATCAGATTTTTTGCTACTAATCCTAAACATTTTGAGCAATCATCACCAAATTTGGTAAAGAACATCTCTGGACCAAGCCGGAAAAAGTTACGTTAAGTTTTTTTTTTTTTTTTTAATGTTCCATACAGTTTTACTATAGCTGGCCCTTTAAGTTACCTCAAATGCTGTGGACAGGGCTTATATTACAAAAATTGTCATATCTGCTGAATGCTTTGTGCTATTGGAACCACATTTGGCGGACATGTGTAGATGTGATGTTTGAGTGACCATGATAAATTTGGTGCAGTTTGGCCAATAGGTGGCGCTGTAGCAGCATCATACATCATCGTCTGTCTGTCTGTGTGTGTATGTATGTATGACTGTCCTTCGCATATCATGAGAACAGTTCATCCAATCAACTTCACACTTGGCGGGTGCAAGCATCCACAACACTGCAAGCATGCCAAGCAGTCGGACCGTTCCAGACAGGCGCTGCACTAGTATGTTCAAATATACAGTCTTATGGCTAAGCCTACTTCTAGATCATATCACATCATCTAAATAGAGAGATATGTGTTTTTAAGGTCAACCTTTTTTCCTTTGTTTTGATTGTTGCCTTTAAAAGAGATGCCACTTAATGTAATGTATTGAAAAGTACTGTAGTTTAAAGATAGCGTTAGTGTCAAGGACTGTCCAATCAATATATTGGAACATCGCCAACAGAGAGAACAAATTCTCAAACCCATCAACAAGCTGTGAACTCTTGAGTAGGTCGACCATTTAGAGAATTAAATGTCTGAACACAAGTATGATAGTGATCAGTCATTTAGTGTAATATTACATTAGAATAAGTATGTACTGTATTGGCACAGTACTGGTGATACAGGAACGGGAATGCCCAGTGTTCACTCTTTACTGGAAATATCCGGAGGGGAATTTTCCAGCTCTTTATCAGTGAGCTTGTGGTGACGAGATGCTGGCTGGGGAAAACTGCGTCGATGACAGTGACAGAGTATGAGGAGTGATTTTTGGCAACATCAAGAATGGTGACGTACGTTGTCCTTGCGGGGCTGGTTGGACACATTCTTCCAATTAATTTTATGCACTTCCATTTCTGGCTGAGTGTATTAGCTTATGGAGGTAGAGTCCAATCTGTGGGATGAAATTGGCTGAATGGTGTGCCCATATTTGTCATTTGCTCACCTTTGATTGTTTTTATCAAAGCTGCAGTTAACAAAGGCAGTTTAGCCTCTGTCACATCACTGTTAATCCACCACACAGACGCTGCCAGAAATACTTAAATGTCAACGTTAGTGTCTCTTTAATATTGATTTTCTACACATCATGTCATGCTGACAGAGTAGCAAAGGAACCAACATCAATTTCAAACTGTGTGTTTTAATAGAAATATAATCAATATGTGAGTCAATGTTTAATTTAATATTACATTGTAGGGTTTAAGCAAAGCAGAGTGGTGTATAGAAGTTTGAGTAAAGCCAATTATTGCCTCTTTTCCCTATTATGATGTCTGTGGTTTTAAAGGAGCAGTGTTTACGATCTGGTGGCATCTAGCGGTGAGGTTGCAGATTGCAACCAACTGAAACTTCTCCTGTGTGCCGAGCATGTAGGGGAACTATGGCATGAAAACGCGAATAGCCCTGTCTAGAGCCAGTGTTTGGTTTGTCCGTTCTGGGCTACTGTAGAAACATGGCGGCCGACTCTGTGAAGAGGACCCGCTTGCTATGTAGCTATAAATGGCTCATTCTATGGGGACGAAAACACAATTCTTATTTTCAAGTGTTTATACACTAATGAAAACTTATTAGGGCTGTCAGCGTTAATGCAAATTCGTTTTAACTCTACTCATTTCTTTAACGCAACTTTTTTTTTAGGTTGTAGCGGGTTCAGTTTTAAAGCTAGAGTGAAGATACTGGTATCATATGAAACCTGCTACTGGTACCAACCATGTCATACTAGCTTGTTGCGAAGGAGGCTAAATAACGGTCCAAACTTATACTAAATTTCGGCGAGGAAAAACTGGCATGGCCTTTTTCAAAGGGGTCCCTTGACCTGTGACCTCAAGATATGTGAATGAAAATGGGTTCTATTGGTACCCACGAGTCTCACCTTTACTGATATGCCCACTTTATGATAATCACATGCAGTTTGGGGCAAGTCACAGTCGAGTCAACACACTGTGTGTGTTATTAATTGATTTCTAGGAATAAAAATATACATACATTAGCATAAAGCATGTTGATAAGAGTATTAAATACTTGACAAATCTCCCTTTAAAGTACATTTTGAACAGATAAAAAATGACAGCCCTATTTTTCTACACATCATGTCATGCTGACAAAATATAGCATGTAGCAGTACAAAATGTGTGTTATCACGAATTAACCATTCCTAAGTGTGTCTGTTGTACTAGATCGCAAATTGAGCTGTTGCTAGTGTGATAGCGGGGGGTCGGGGAGATTGTATGCATATGCAATTTTCTTTGACAAGATTAAGGGTTATATTCTTTTGAAGCTCTCGAGGTTGAACCTGTGGAGGGTCGTGGGGGGAGAAACAAATCATCTCCACCACGTTCCGTCTCCCCTCTATCCATATTCTGCTGACACTGCACTAAATGGTATAATCTGGGCGACCCCTCCTTCTGTTCATCTTCTGACTTTTTAAAAGACCAGATGTTCTCTGCATGTCTGACACCTTATTAAGCCTCGGAGGCTTCAGGGGATTGTGACATTTTTATTTGTGGACTGTGAGATGATGAGACAGCCGCGCCAGTATGGATTTTAATTATTGTGTCGGTAGACCAGTGTTGTGATGCCTTTGTGAGAAAGAAGCTCCAAGACGTAATGTAGACAAGATCTGAAGGCTGATGGGATGAGCTTTCATAATTAATGTTACACATGCTAAAACATAGTTACCATGGCTTCCATGTTGATTTCTTAACTTGGTTTAAAAGCGTAAAATCACTACTGGCATAACAGATGAATTAGGCCATTGCTACATGAGAATACATCATGTTGGGAACCCCATCCCTGGATGTAAACTACATAGTTCATATAAAGGTTACGCACTGAAATGTATGCACATCTTATTTTCTAAACATATGGAAGGGAAAAGGCACTAACAAGCATTTCCAGACAGTGCATTTCATTTTGGTGCACAACCTCACCCAGAGGACGTCTGTATGAGGGGTGGTGGAGGTAGATTGCTGGACGCCTGGGGGGAGTAAAAGGGGAGTCTGGTGTTGGTTCTTTGTTCTCCAACGCAGTAAGAGAGACCCCCTAATCTGTCACCGTCAGGTACCCCGGGGGGATGAGTGGTGATAAATACAGGAGGGGATTTGAGAGGACACTTAAGAGGGCTTCCTCATGACTTATATATGAGTATAGGGAGAGAGAGCTGCCGTTAATAAAAATACCTCGGGCCACAAACAGCTTTGTGGTTCTTTTCTTATATTTTTAAAGAGATATTTCTCTGCTTTGTTTGTGACCACTGCAGATGGAAGCCTCCCTGTTTCCTAACTGTAAGAAAGTTTTGCAATGCCTCAGATCTCAAATCAGCTCAAGCCTAGTTAATGCAAATTATTGTTTTTACGATTGTAGCAGCCTCTTTTAAAGCTAGAGTGAAGATTTCATCGGTACCAACCATGTCATAGTGGCTTGTCGCAAAGGAGGCTAAAGAATGCTACATTTTAGCCAGGAAAAACTGTCACAGACATTTTCAAAGGGGTCCCTTGACCACTGACCTCAAGATATGTGAATGTAAATGGGTTCTATGGGTACCCACGAGTCTCCCCTTTACAGACATGCCCACTTTATGATAATCACATGCAGTTTGGGGCAAGTCATAGTCAAGTCAGCACACTGACACACTGACAGCTGTTGTTGCCTGTTGGGCTGCAGTTTGCCATGTTATGTTTTGAGCATATTTTTTATGCTAAATGCAGTACCTGTGAGGGTTTCTGGACAATATTTGACATTGTTCTGTGTTGTTAACTGATTTCCAGTAATAAATATATACATACATTTGCATAAAGCAGCATATTTGCCCACTCCCATGTTGATAAGAATATTTAATATTTGACAAATCTCACTTTACGGTAGATTTTGAACAGATACTAAATATTTGAATCGATTGACAACCCTACTTTTTTGATAATCGATTAATCGTTAAAGTAATGCAAAAATGTCAGAAAATGCTGTTTGCAGCCTCTCAAATATGCAAGTTTCCTGCTTTTCTCTGTTTTCTATCACATGAAAGTGAATATCTTTGGGTTTTGGGCTGACAAAACAAGACTTTTAAAGACATGACCTTGGACTATCTTGATCATAGTAATTAGAACAAAACACAAGCTTGGGGAGTAGTAGAGCATTGGAGACAAACATGTTGTTTCTTTGCAGTGTAAAATCCCTGTGCACAGACAAGCAGTGGAATATTAAACCACAACATATGTAGGTGGCAATAAAGTAAAACAAGAAAGACTACTATTATATTATCTATTGTAGAAGATGAGGCATAGGAGATCAAAACAGATTTAACTTTGTTCATGTCTTTTGAGGATGTCTGACAGCAGAGCAGTTCAGGGAACCTCATTAGAAAACCACTGATGTTGTCCTGTAGGAGACGGAGATAAAGAGAGTCATTGATTCGGCTCTAAGTTGTAACGCTTCACTGATATCGTGAAGTCCATTAGTGTCCACTTCAGTAGACGGGCGGCCAGGTTACAGGTTCTCTGTTTCTCGCCTCTGCTGGTAATTAAAACACGTTCAGGAGTCAGTTCTCCAACCGTGTGCTGTTGGAGGGTTGGGTCTATGTGAGGAGGCCTTTCCCCTCCCATTATTACCGGGAGCGGACAGAGCCGGGATTAATTAAGGCACGTTTCCAGATTCAGCAGACTGCCTCCATCATGCCAATCCTCTGAGCGACACTGCTGAATGAAACTCAGCAGTGAGCACTTGCACCTTGTGCATTTATAAAAATTAGGGCTGTCAATCGATTCAAATATTAATCATGATTAATTGCATGATTGTCCATAGTTAATCGCGATTAATCGCAAATTGATCACACATTTTTTATTTGTTAAAAATGTACCTTGAAGGGTAGCAGGGAAATATGCATGCTTTATGCAAATGTATGTATATATGTGTTACTGGAAATCAATTAGCAACACAAAACAATGACAGATATTATCCAGAAACCCTCACAGGTACTGCATTTAGCATAAAGATATGCTCAAATCATAACATGGCAAACTGCAGCCCAACAGTCAACAACAGCTGTCAGTGTGTCAGTGTGCTGACTTGACTATGACTTGCCCCCCAAACTGCATGTGATTATCATAAAGTGGGCATGTCCGTAAAGGGGAGACTCGTGGGTACCCATAGAACCCATTTACATTCACATATCTTGAGGTTAGAGGTCAAGGGACCCCTTTGAAAATGGCCATGCAAGTATTTCCTCGCCAAAATTTAGCGCAAGTTTGGAGCGTCATTTGGCCTCCTTCGCAACAAGCTAGTATGACATGGTTGGTACTAATGGATTCCTTAAGTTTTCTAGATCCATATGATGCCAGTTTCTTCACTCTAGCTTTAAAAGCTCGCTACAACCACCGAAATATTGAATACAACAATGCGTTAAAGAAATAATAACGTTATCGCGTTAACTTTGAAATCCCTAATAAAAATGAATCAGTGGTGTTCTACAGTAAAACATGTAGGATGATAATAACCTCACTCCAGAAGCTCTCATATATATTATATTGTAGAAACTGAAGGAGTCTTTTTAAAAATATAAATAAAGAAGCTAGAAGGAGTAGTAGTAGTAGTAGTAGTAGTAGTAGAAGTAGTAGAAGTAGTAGTAGTAGTAGTAGTAGAAGTAGTAGAAGAAGTAGAAGTAGTATTAGTAGTAGAGATATTGTAATAAAAACAGTGATTATCATGTTGCAAAAATTCCCTTTAATTCTTCAATGCTGTGTTACTGCTTTCTTTGAGTATGCAGAAAGCAGACCTACTGAATTATATGTTACTCTTGTTTCCATCCAGGACTTGCCAAAAGTAAGCTTTGTGCTGTTTCAGTGGGAATGGTAGGAAAACATTGGCAAGAACTGAACCAGTGAAGGATTTCATATATTTCCAAGTAGTGGTATATTGATGTATTGCTTTAGTAGTAGACCCTGGGGTTGCATGGGTTGTGGTTGTAATACAGACTGTATGGCTGACATGATGCTGCTTTAATACTGCCACTTCAAATATCATCCAACAAAGAGTTAAC
>CAKAOH010040525.1:0-28981 GCA_916701665.1 Sebastiscus tertius
TCAGACCACGCAGTCACAAGGACAAACCAGGCAAAGCGCGCTAACTTTGCTGATAAAAACTTGGGGTGACATTTAGAAACTCTGGAGCAACTCTCCCAAGAGGCTTCACACTGTTTGCTGTATTACAGAATCAAGTCAATGCCTTTATCCTTTAAAGCTCAGTGATTACTGTAACTCACAATGTGGACAGTCCTTAGTGAAGATCTGATGTGGACAACTGCTGATAAAAACTTGGGAGTGACATTAAAAAACTCTGGAGCAACTCTCCTAAGAGGCTTCACACTGTTTGCTGTATTACAGAATCACGTCAATGACTTGACGTGATTGCTGTAACTCACAATGTGGACAGTCCTCAGTGAGGCTCTGATGTGGACTTTAAAGTTGCTGGTTACAGTGATAGTGAAAGTGCCACGTTATTCTGCACCTTTTATTGCTTGATCATGGTACCACCTGAACCTCTGTGGTTTAGCAATCTTAACAAGATTTATCACTTTATCAACAGGGTCTGTCTTGGATCCATATCACACACTCATGACAGCACAATCTGATAAACATTTACTGAATAAATCCACCCACTCTTACTGTAAAACAGGTAAACAAACGCCTGCTTTTGACCTGGACACTTTTAATTTTGCATTTTTTGTTGAAAGACTAGACATGCTGATGGGGCTTTGTTGAGGCTTATATAACCCGTGTTAGAGGTGAGGTTGTGGGGTGTTTTCAGCCACTTCAGACCACGCAGTCACAAGGACAAACCAGGCAAAGCGCGCTAACTTTGCTGATAAAAACTTGGGGTGACATTTAGAAACTCTGGAGCAACTCTCCCAGGAGTCTTCACACTGTTTGCTATATTACAGGATCTAGTCAATGACTTGATCCTGTAAAGCTCAGTGATTACTGTAACTCACAATGTGGACAGTCCTCAGTGAGGCTCTGGTGTGGACATTAAAGTTGCTGATTACAGTGACAGTAAAGTGCCATGTTATTCTGCACCTTTATTGCTTGAGATCATGATAAGATATTCCTTTATTAGTCCTGCAGTGGGGGAATTTGCAGTGTACAGCAGCAAAGGGGATAGTGCAAAAAAACAAGATGCATCAGCTAACACAGTAAAAAAAAAAAAAAAAAGATCTAAACAAAGTGTAACAAAATATGAACCATTTAAATAGATGGAAGTATAAAAATGGGAGCAGTATGTACAGTATTGACAATAAACAGACTATTAACAATAAAATATAATATAAACAAATTGCACAAGTGAAACGTGATATTGCACAGTGAGAATGAATGAAATTCCACCTGAAAATATCAGGTTATTGCCTCTGTGGTTTAGCAATCTTAACAAGATTTATCACTTTATCAACAGGGTCTGTCTTGGATCCATGTCACACACTCATGACAGCACAATCTGATAAACATTTACTGATTTAAATCCGCCCACTCTCACTATATAGACGCCTACTTTTGACGTGGATGCTTTTAATCATATTTGTTTTGTTTTTTTAAAAGTGTTTAATGGAATGAAGCAAGACCTTTCTGAAGTTAGAAACCTCATGTCCCAACTTTCCTGTGCTCTAATCCCTCCATCACTTTCCCCTTTCCGCTGCCTACGCCATTTCTGGTTTCCACTCTTTCATTTCCCCCAGCAAAGGTAGTCCTGTACTCAGACAAAAGGCTGCACCACTTTGCAAGCTCAGTCCCCCTTTTGTTGGATAATCTTACTTCTTTGACCCCAGTGGGGGGTTTGATAGGGCTCAGCCCACTCAAGGATCCCCACTTTCTCAGCTGAGGTACACCAACGGCCCCCAGGGATGTGAAAAGAGGACTGATTGTTGGGTTTAGTTTGTCTTCAAACCAAAGTACAATCCATTTTCAAACAGTGTTTTTCTCCCACAGTCAGAAGCTTTAACAGCTTCAACGTTTTAACACTACTTTAATGCGACTTGCGATTTTTAGGTTGTAGCGGGCTCAGTTTTAAGGCTACCAACCATGTCATACTAGCTTGTCGCAAAGGAGGTTAAATAATGCTCCAAACTTACACTAAATTTTGACAAGGAAAAACTGGCATGGCCATTTTCAAAGGGATCCCTTGACCTCTGACCTCAAGATATGTGAATGATATTTTAATCGATTGACAGCATTCGTTCATATCCATGTGAAGTTACCCTAGCTGCTGTCACTGAGTTACTATCTCTGGATAAGCTCAAAGGTTTGTCTTGTTGATGGTATCACATCCAGCTTCAACAGCCTGTGTTAACTTAACACACCTTTCTGTTTGTCAGTGGACGTGCCTGGCAACACTCAGCGCCGTAATGTTTATCAACCACTTATTTCACCGTTGGCCCGTGTTTCTGTTTCGGCCTGCTGGCCACCTGGCTGTGTGCCGCGGTTTACTGTGTATAGCTATTGCCTCATAAAACCGAGTTGTCGGAGGTTAGACGTAGTGACTTCGAGATAATAATTTTATTGTGTATTTCCAGGAAAAGAACAGGATGTCGTTATGATATGACACAGAATGTGCTTTTTTTTAACTATATGTTTGTCCTCTAAGTGTAGATGATCAAACAATATGAAGACAAGATTACAAGATCATAATTATGTAGAACTTATAGATCTGTTTTGAAGCACAGATCAGTTTTAATTTCCCAGTATCTGCTCTATAATTCCATCTTGACTGACCACATCTGTCCTCTCTCCCCTCTAGACGCCACCATGCCCTGGTAGGGTCCCATTTCTAAGCTCGCCATGGTCACCATGGTGATATGAAGCCAGTGTGAAACGTTGACACACACACAGAGACACACACAGACGGTCAGTTATTGACTGACGCAGCCAGCCAGCGCGGCAGGCCGGTGTGTGTAATGGACAGATGTAAGCATGTGGGGCGGCTGCGGCTGGCCCCGGACCACTCCATCCTCAACCCCCAGAAGTGGCACTGCGTCGACTGCAACACCAGCGAGTCTATATGGGCCTGCCTGGGCTGCGCTCACGTGGCGTGCGGGCGCTACATCGAGGAGCACGCTCTGCAGCACTTCCAGCAGCAGCATCACCCGCTGGCTATGGAGGTTAATGAACTTTATGTCTTTTGTTACCTGTGTGACGACTACGTTCTGAATGACAACGCCACCGGAGATCTGAAGCTGCTTCGCAGCACGCTCAGTGCCATCCAGAGCCAGCGCTATGAGGTCACCACCCGCAGTGGCCGCACCCTCCGCTCTGCTAGTGCCGCCCCCGATGCCCTCATGCCGTCTGGCGCCCGCGAGCTGCAGTTGAGGGACGAGGACAGGATGTTTACAGCGCTCTGGCACCGCCGCAGGGCGCTCATGGGACGTGTCTTTCGCTTCTGGTTTGCACTGACAGAATGCGGAAAGAAGAGGGAGGAAGAAGAGAGGAAGAGGGAGGAGGAGGAAGAGCAGAAACGGGAAGCGAGGGAGAGGAGGCGGGTTCTAAAAAGGCAGCTACAGGACGAGCTGGAGAACGCCCCTCTCAGGAAGAGTCGCCGCTTACGTCGGAAGAGCCAGAGAGTTGCAGATGCGGCGGTCACAACGCCTCAGAGGACGCGCAACAAGACAATATCCCCCGTTCCCCCATCGCTCACCCGCAGGACGAGGACTCAGAGCCCCGCCGCTGTTACGCCCAGAAGAAGTGAACGGACGAAAAACGTCCAACCACCTCCCAAACCCCGGACCCGTTCTTCTACCACCAAATCAAAGCCCAAAACCCCCTCAGCGCCGCCCCGTCCTGCCCAAACACCTGTTCGCCGCAAGCAGAGTACCAAACAGGGTGGCTCGCCCTTCAAACGGCGTCCCACGGTCACTCCCGGAGTGACGGGCCTGAGGAACTTAGGCAACACCTGTTATATGAACTCCATCCTGCAGGTTCTGAGCCACCTTCACGTCTTCAGGGAGTGCTTCCTGCGCCTGGATCTGACCCAGGCGCTAGAGCTACTGGCGTCTGCCGTCCACGGCCAACTGACTGGGAATGCCTCGTCCGAGTCCCCCCTGATCCAGAGGAGGGGGTTCCAGACCAGTTCAGGGTCTGGCGCCGGGCTGAGCGGCGGGGCGTCGCGGACCCGCAGCATGGAGCTGATCCAACCCAAAGAGCCCAGCTCGAAGCACATCTCGCTCTGCCACGAGCTGCACACCCTGTTCCAGGTCATGTGGTCGGGCAAGTGGGCGCTGGTCTCGCCTTTCGCCATGCTCCACTCGGTGTGGCAGCTGATCCCGGCGTTCAGGGGCTACGCCCAGCAGGACGCGCAGGAGTTCCTGTGCGAGCTGCTGGACAAGGTGCAGCACGAGCTGGAGAGCACCGGCAAGCACACGACCACTGCAGGAGTCCCGCAGAAACGACTCATCAAGCAGGTGCTCAGCGTGGTCAACACCATCTTCCACGGTCAGCTGCTCAGCCAGGTACGACCCACACATACACACACACACCTGCTAACACCTTCACTTAAACATTGGCTAACACAAGCTTCACCTTTCACCCGTGGTTTTTATGGTTGAGTTGCTGATGGTTTTACCTTTTCTTTGCTCTTTTCCATGTTAACACAGTATTGAACTGAGTAGCCCTGAGTAGAACTGAAATGATTTGTCAATTCATCCGTTAGTCAATCGCCAGAAAAATAATAGTGTCTATTTGCACCCCAGAGAGAAAAGTCACACGGCAGCTTCTCGGCTCTTTATACATTAGTAGTAGTAGTAGTAGTAGTAGTAGTAGTAGTAGTAGTAGTAGTAATACTAATACTATAGTAATAATATGAAGGGCGATGAAATGTGTGCAGGGAGTAGGTTGTGGCCACCTTTCACCCATGAGACGCCTATTTTCACACTTAGATGACCTATTATTATTTTCAGTCACAGTTTGGTTTAGGCGTCAAAACTACTTGGTAGTGTGTGTTGTTGTTTGCTACGGACAGCTGGGTGCTTGTCTCTGCCATGCTATTTACACCGGGGTGCAAATAATATTGTTGGCTTCTGACACCTGGGTGCTAAATAGCTTCTGCTGAAAAATAATCTGCCTCTAAATGTCATTTTTCCTGCAAAATTAAGTGACAAAATGCAGTCTGGTTTCTAGTGTGAGGCCTTGCTGCTTTTCTTTGTCATTTATTATACTAAACCGAACACCTTTTAGTTTTGGACTGTTGTTCGGATACGACAAGACATTTGAAGAAGTAACCTTGAGCTTTGGGAAGTTGTAAAAATATTTTTTTTTTACTTTTCATTGACTAAACGATTAATGGATAAAGAAAGTAATCCCTAATCCTGAGTAGTAGTACAGCCTTCTGGCCATAATTATTGTAAATATTCTTAATTATATTAATTAATGCACTTGAGTTGCAAATTAAGTGGGTTTTTAATCTATTCACTGTGATTGCTTAACAAAACAGTCCTCAAAATCACAACTAAAGCACACACATTTCCTCCCTTATACACAAAAAACAACTTTGTTAGGTGTAAGAACACTATCTGTATTTCAGCTCCAGTGGGGGCATCTGAAATTGAAAGTGTAATATCAGTTGAATAGTTGCACTCTATTTTCTAAGTAAAAGGACTCACTTCTTGATGTAAAAATGACACTTTTGCTATTTTTTATGTGCTTAGAGTGTGATTGTGAGACATGGTTTAGCGTTTACAGACATATGAGCAGCTGATGACAGTATTTCGATGTATACAACCAAAGCTCAGCATCACATCTAGTAGCTGACGGAGGAGAAACGTAGAGAGAGTAGCGAGTTAGTATGTGGACGAGGGATCAGCGTCTACTTGTGGAGGCCGATCACACACTGTGACACCTGCTCCTGCTGAATAGAGGCCTGTGTGGGGGGTTTGGGGTCTCTGTGGCTACTCACCACTTTGTATTTCTTATATTTTTGATACAGTATAAAGAGACAGGAAACCAGCACACCAGGTGGCCGGGATAGTTAGAATAATATTCTATGTATAATATGTTTGTATTTCCCTCCCCTCTGGTGTGCAGGTGACGTGCTTGGCCTGCGACCACCGCTCCAACACCGTGGAGCCGTTCTGGGATCTGTCTCTGGAGTTCCCGGAGCGATACCACAGTAATAGCAGGGAGTCGGCCGCTCAGGCGTCGTGCCATTTGACGGAAATGCTGGCCAAGTTCACAGAGACTGAAGCGCTGGAGGGAAACATCTACGCCTGTGAGCAGTGCAACTGTGAGTTCATGTCAACACGCACACACTCGCTTTATCTTCTAAATCAGAGGCTTGATATCGACACCTGGATACGTCTGTCTTTTCTGTTCCCTCCCCAACTCCAGTTATTGTATTAAGCTAGTCCAAACATGTCATCATGGAGCTATTTTATTAATGTGAATAGAGGTTAAAGTGATCCAAGTCTGTGTGACATGGCAGATCATGCTGTGTACCCAAAATGTTGATATGATAAAAATCTAAGAAAAATCCCCCTTTCCGAGGCGACACTCTGCGGAGTAACGTTTTTTTTAATTGCCTGTCAACTCTCTCCTCTCGTTTGCAGCGGCTCGACGGCGCTCCTCCTCCAAACCGGTCCTCCTGACTGAAGCACAAAAACAGCTGATGGTCCACAAACTGCCTCAGGTCCTGCGGCTTCACCTCAAACGCTTCAGGTATGATGATGATCACAGCAGAGTAACAGCCAATCTCTGTGGCCAATTCTGTTCTATTCATCTTTATTTACTCCTGCAGCTCTCTACCAGGTCAACAAACAGACATTTGGAGCCGTTTTTGATATGAAAATTGAGCCTGACTGCCATGTTATTAGCAGAAAAAACAACATGTGATTAATACTACTAATACAAATGTTTGTCAAACAGTCTATTGCCAAAGATTAGTGCCTTTTTAACAACTGAAAGATGACAGGAAATTAAGTTTCCGGTTGGAAGAGGCACACAGGAAAATGAATTTAAAATAATGTTGCAGTAATGGCTCACTGACTTACTGTTTTTCCGTCTTGTGATTGGTCGCCAGGTGGTCGGGGCGGAACCACCGGGAGAAGATCGGAGTCCACGTCAGCTTCGACCAGCTCCTCAACATGGAGCCCTACTGCTGCCTCGAGCCCTCGCCCAAAGGTGTGCCCTGCTCCGTTCCCAGCAGCCCCAGCTCCCCGGGCTCGCCGCGCCCCAAGCACTTCCTCTACGACCTCTCCGCTGTGGTGATGCATCATGGGAAGGGCTTCGGCTCGGGCCACTACACCTCCTACTGCTACAACACAGAAGGAGGTGAGTGAAGGAGCACAGCAGGGTTTAACTGAAAGACCTGGACCGGTTTGTTTCCTAACAGGTTTGAGGTGGCCGATTGATCGGTACATCTCTGGGCATGAGTGAAAAAGTATATTTGTCTAATTCGTTCATTCAGACTGATGTGTTGTTGCTTCTCTGTTGTTTTCTCCTGCAGGCTTTTGGGTTCACTGTAATGACTCTAAGCTGAACGTGTGTTCGGTGGACGAGGTCTGTCGCGCTCAGGCCTACATCCTCTTCTACACACAGCGAGTAACTCAGGACAAAGACCGGCCGCTATAGGACCACAATCCCCCTCTTCATCCTCCTCCTCCTCCTCCTCAGCGAGAAGATATCAGCACAGCCCCTCCTATCGCTCGTTCTCTCTTTCTTTGGGCATTTTATATCGTGGGAGGACTGGTGTGTTTTTAGTCTATTTTTCTAAATAAGAAAAAAAAGAGAACACCTTTTTTTAAAAACCTGGTTCTGCTTTGTGAACTTTCTTGTATATGGTGTTTATATGTAGGTATTTTTAAAAAAGAAAAATGGCGATGTTTGTGATTCGTGTACAGTTTGTATTTTATAAAAGAGTATCAGCCAAGATGTCTCTCAGTAGCAGCCAACAGTGTCCTCTACAGCTGCATTCACGTGTCGTCTGTTGATTGTTTGTTTCGTTTAAAATCAGCTGAAATGTTTCTCAGTCACTTTAGATAGTCGTCACAGAACTGGATGTCGGGTTGTAAAACGTCATTAACTCACTAGAAAACAGCCTCCCTGTGTTTTAGACAGGTTTAACAAAGACGGCTGCCAGAAATGCACTAATTTCTACAGAATAGGCTGTTTTTTTATTTTATTTTTACGGGGTTTCTAGTTAAAGATCTGTACACAAGCAGAGCAGGAAGTTTATTTTTCTCTCTGGGTCTGTCAGGAAACATTGGCAGACCTCAAGCCAAAGCCTTTGGAGGAAGTCTATGGAAAAACCTCTCAGCGTTTCCAAAACGGTTCAACATTTGTGTGTTTTTTTTTTTAATTTTTTCTCCCCATCTTTCACTGAGGGAGGAAAAAGTTTCCAAAGTTTTATTTTGGCTAAATGCTGCCACCTCTCTGCTCCAGAATGTAATTAACCTTCAGCGATCCATCCCAGACACAAACTAGTGTGCTAGAAAAGTGCCCTTTTGTTGAGAATATATTTTTATATCAATTCAGCAAAGTGGAATCTGCTCCGCCGCGGTCCCACCCACACCAGCATTTACATTATGAATGTATTTTTATACGATCCTCCTCAGAGGTTTTAGACAAGAGGCCACTGACTGTTTTTAAAAGTTTTATACAAACTGATGATTGTTCAACTCCACCAGCAGTTATGACTGTTTGTCACCAGTAAAGTAGCTGTGTGTACATGCTGTATTTTATTTACCATCCAGTCAGTACAATATCCACATTTAACCGGATCTCTGCAGTGTAATACAGATATTTATCTCCGTAAGTATTCTCCATCTCAACCATGATCCTTCAAAAAGCACACTTCATATCGTTTTCTTCTTCGTTGTCAGATGTTGTTGGCGTTTTTGGTTACTACTCCATGAATGTGTGTATGTGTGTGTGTAAATTTATGGAAGTTATACTATGCAAATTGTTACCTCAAGTTTTTCTAGAGAAAATTACCTCAATAAATGAGAATATTTTTTCATTTTTCTACAAAAGATGCCGGCGTCTTGCTTGTTCTCATTTTGTACAGGAAGCTAATCAAGTCCACTTTATTTACAGGTTTTCTATGTCAATAAACTTAAAACCTTTCAGCTTTGGACTGTTAGCTAGACAAACAATTTGAAAAAGAAATATTTGCACAATTTTTATTAATTTATTTTATTTTTCTATATTTTATTTTTATTTATTTATCTATTTAAATATGGAATTAAGTAATCAGATAATCAAATAAATAAATAAAAGTATGCATTGATATAAAATTTGTCACTATTTTGGGACAGTTTGCACTTTTATTTTATTTTTATATTTGATTTTCTTTGTATTTAATTTATTTTTTATTTTTATCTATTTAAACATGGAATTAAATTAAGTAATCAGACACTAAATGAAAAACAGATACATAAATAGATTAAAAAAAAACTAATAATGTAAAAAAAATATATATTTAAAAAAATAAATTAAAGTGCACTGTTATAAAATTTGTCACTATTTTGTGACAGTTTACACACTTTTTTTTAATCTTATATATATATATAAGATAAAAAAATGTAATCTATATTAATCTATTTAAACATGGAATTAAATCAAGTAATAAGATGGTAAAGAATGAAAAACAAATAGATTCAAATATATATAGAAAAATTATAAAGAAATAAATAAAAGTATACATTTATAAAATTCATCAAATTTAAATTTTTTTGCATGTTTTATTTTCTTATTTATAAGTTTTTATTTATTTATTCATGTTTTTTCTTCTTGACTAGCTGTGATTACTTAATTTAATTTAATTAATAAAAATGTCGAACCCTGGTTTGAGGCAATATGGGTCTAGGATGACAGTGTTGCAAGAATATGTAAACTACCTGTCCCTTTATAAATGTACTGTTGTACGATACCTTTGTGTCAGTAAAAAAATTGAATATAAAAGATGTGTAATCGAAAGAAAAAGATGAATCAGATTAATAATAATTAATATAATCACGAATTGCAGCTTAAATCTGAACTTCTGAAGTAAATATAAAGTGAAACTACTGGCTTTAGCAATGATAAATTAAGCCTAAATTTAACACAAACTGCTATACATTTTCTGTAAATGAATCAACTAATAGTTTCGGCTCTAGTTTAATTATATTCAATAATCTCAGTTTGGTGTTGTGAGCTTAGATTTCTTATTAGAGACACCAGAAGAGGACAGGCCCACAATGAGCAAAATCATTTTAATCAACTTTTTTTTTTCTTACAAAAACATTTTCAGGGAGTTCAAAATGAAGCGTTTTTAACTGGGGAACAAAACAGTGGCAGCGACCATTTCAAAGATATTTTACAAATATCAGAGAAACGACGACTAGAGTGCCAGAGTGCAGAGTTCCCTCCCTGTTGCAACAGAAGCCAAACATACAGCTGCAGATGCACGGCGCTCGTATGAAGATTTGTTACGACGACGCACTCTGAACTTTAAGTGTTAGAGGAGTTGTCTGTTTGCAGAGATTTCTGGCCATGCATCGGCCTAACCACGTCTTTAACCCGTCAGTAGCATTTTGTGCTGAATTGAAGTGGAGCACTAAAGCACTGGAGGCTCAGAGTGGAGCCATGGAAAAGTGAAAATGAACGGGAGGCATACGGGGTTTCCCCACGCTCACCGTCTCTTTGAATACTGGGGGTGCACTAGCTTCAGCAGCAGCTTAAATAAACGTTTGACAGTTTTAATATTTTGTAAAATGAGGTCCGCAGGAAACGACGACACGTCCTCCGACAGAATCGTGTTGGCTTGTTTACAATTTATTCAGCTGTGGTTGATGAGAGAAAACTTAGAAAGCCAGTCCTTCTTCCTTTGCAAGCTGTGAGTGGTGCATTGTGGGTAGAACACAGCAGCGTTTTGGCATCCCTCAAAAGCTGTTCTCCTGTTTTAGAAGCTCTTTTCTGTTGAAGAAGGAGTAGCTAACGGGGTCTGGGGGGTGCTGTGTGGTGGAGGTGGAGGTGGAGGTGGAGGTGGCGGGGGTGTGCTGTCGGAGTATCAGTAGTCGTCTCCCCGGCTCACCACCTCTTTGCAGGTGGGCCTGAGCAGGATGGTGTGCTCGAACTGAGCGGTGTAGCAGCCCTTTGTGTCACAGAGGGGTGGGTAGGGGGCCACGATGCCCAGGTCACACAGGTTCTTCAGGGCCATCAGGTACTTGCTCTCGCCCAGACGGTCCAGCCAGCGCCGGCAGAACGCCAACGTACCGAAGTTCTCGTTGATGACATTGAGCAGGTGCTTCGCTCTGGGCAGCCTGGAGAGGAAGGAGGGAAGTAAAGACCTCATCAAAATGTTAAGAGCACTAACATGTAATAACAGGTGGATGTTTTGTGAAGAAGAATGAATCACGAAGGCAGACAGACTCTTACCTGATAGGGATGTGGCCGTAGGCAAAGTTTTTCATATAGTGAGAGCACTCCATGTCATCGTGGACCATTCCTTTACCCGTGCTGCCAAATGTCTCGATGGCATAAACTTCTCCCTCCTGCAGGATGAAAACATGTCAATAACAGGACGACTGCTGAATCTGATAAAGCCTTTGAAGGCCTTAAAAAGTCTCACATACAGCTACAATTTTAACATTTTAGGCTTTACTCTCTCAGATACAGAGATCATAACAACAATTCTGGAAAATGCAAAAAAAATCTGAGCCATAATATTCCAACACAGAGATATAGTGAGAACGATGACGGTGATAAACGGTGAATTCACCTCCATTCTCGTTGCTTCTCCTCCTTTAACGATGGGCACCGTCTTGCCAGCGTGTATTCTGTACTGACCGATCGAATGACCGTTCAGGTTTCGGATCGGCTTCACTGGAACAGAACAAACAAGTTTCAGAAATTAGAACTGTTGGAAAATAAAGTTATTGAAACCAAGATTGTGGTGCATTCTGGTCATGATTTTTATCCCTGGCAAAGGCATCAATTTGTGCATAAAAAGTATAAAATAAAACATTTTACCATCAAAAAGTATGCTACTAGTGATGGCGTCCTATTTCTCTTCTTACTAAACAAAAACTTGCAGGTAAATATAACATAATTAATCAACATTTAGGTAAATTGATCAAACTCTGCAGATTCCCAATATTAAAAAGGACTCTGAGATCAAGACCAAAATAACTTTATAGGGACATCTCTACTGTTGCAGTGTTTGTAGATATAAGAATCTACCTTGGTATGTTTTGCCATCAAGCTCGACCTCGTAGGCCTCCATCACTTCTTGAATCGCCTCTCCGACGTCACACAGACGCACATCGATGCCGGCGTGCTGCAACAAACAAACAAACAGGAAATGATGAGCTTCAGGCGGCGTACAGATGAAACCCATCAGACTGAGGTTGTGTCTGCGTTCGTCATACTTTGATTCCAGTATTGGTGGCGTCTCTCACAGCCTCCAGCAGCTTGTCGTACTTTGGATTAAATGTGACAGTGAAGGCACAGTCAATGATTCGCCCTGCAAACAGACACCAAGCAGAAAGCAGAGCAGCTTTTAGTTCATGTATTCCAACTAAGCTTGTTTTGCCTCTTGTCAAACCTCCAGCAGCAGAGTATCAGCAAAGCAGATGGAAATTTGGTTTTGGCCTCATTTTAAATTAAGCAGCATGTTTTTCTTAACGTGTAATCGCTGTTCTGTGAATTCGTTGTGACCTTTTTCACAGCTGATATTTCAACTTGTATTAGCAGGAAAAGCACAACAGGTGAAACTAATTTCATTAACGATGGCTCCGTTCTATTAGTGAGTCCTGACAGTGAGCCAGCATGAACAATACCAACAATACCCTGGAACCAGCTCACCTAAATGTCATGCAGTTATTCATTTGTTAATGACACCTGTGCTTTTCCTGCTACGAGATGCCAACATATCTGCTGAGAAAAAAGTAATTTACAAAGTTAGTGGTGATTATATTACTCCAAACTGCTGAAATGTTACATTTTAGAAAGTCCCTGCAATGCCCTCTACAAATGACGCTGAAGTGTTGAAGTTCAGTGGATATTTAGGGGGTTATCATGTCACAATATACTCCTGTAAATTGGTGCAATAGGCCTTTTTCACACAGGACATTTAGACACAGTAGGAAAAGCACAGGTGTAAATCAAATTAACATCTGTATTCCTTTACATCGTTAATGTCATCAGTAACACCTGCGCTTTTCCCACTGTGACACTGTGACTGTGCATCGTTGTAAACTAATCGTTCATCTGTGGTTCGGTGCCGGTGGCACGGCAATATCTGTCCAAACAAGCTCTCAAAATTCATTATATTATAATAAACATTATATATGATAAACATGTACTGATAAATAATAAACCGTATTGCTTTCTGATGCAACCCACACTGGCAATGCTGGAGAGGCGGTGCGTAACGCACGAAGACATCAACCTCGAAACGCCGCCGTTTAGGGGGACATACTGGCTACACTTGCACACACACACACACAGAGGGATGACAAGAGGAGATGCTGAGCGCAGACAGAGGCGTGTGTGCACCGTCCACGCGAGGTGTAAAATCAGCACTCGTGGACTCATCACGACACATTTTGTTAGAAAAAACATGCGTGGGGGCGACTCTGAGTGTGTGACAGAGGAAATGTGCTGCTTTAATGACACGAGCCCTCGGCAGCTGCGAGGCGTCTCTGTGAGGAGCGCTGAGCGCGCGCTGAAGGTTGAGTCACCTGCCACCTAATCTCTATAAACACATTCTGCATTCACATGTAGAATCTGTAGGCAATGGTGCAAGATATTGGTACCGGAGGCGCAGTATTGACTAATCATTTTTGAGTAGGCTTTGGTTGAATGCAGGTAAACAGTCCGTGTGGAGAGCAAAGAGGCGGAACGCAGTGTCTGAAATACAATCTCTGAATCCACTGGCTATATAACATAAATAAAAACATTTCCACCATAACTTGGTGCATAAAAATTCAGCGTTTGATGCTCAGAATTTCCTGGCTACTGACTAGTAGTCGTGAATGCCATAGTACATGACATTACAGCTAACCCTTTTGCAAATCATTATCCAGTGTGCATGTTTTTTTTCTTTCAGGCAGCCATGTCCTTCCATTTATATCTTTAAAAAAGTTGGGTTATCAATCACTCTTAAAGTCTGAAGTTGCATAATTAGACTCAAATCAACCTTCACTTAAATGTTTATACAGTAACATTATTACCGATTCAAACTGTTGTCAAGTTTCTGACAATTGATTTTCATTTTCAGAACGTAATGAATGTGAACCATTATCTGCCTGAAGTGGAAATCTTTAGTAGCAGCTACTCCGTCTATTATGGATTTATAGAGTGGTCGTTGAATGCATCGCTTTTCAACATCAGCACAAAGTGTAGTTGAAGCAGCACTTAATTCCTGTGTTACCGTTGATGTGCGTGCCGAAGTCGATCTTGCAGACGTCGTCGTACTGCAGGACTGTGGTGTCTCCGGCGTTGGGAGTGTAGTGGGCAGCACAGTGGTTCAGGGAGCAGCCGGTGGGGAAGGCCAGGCCGGCGTTCAGCTTGTCCTCCTTTATCAGCTTACGAGAGCAGTCCTCGAGCCGCTCGCTGGGGGGTGGGATGGGAGATGAAATGAGATTAAAGGGGGAACAAAATAGTATTCATTAGGAGGAAATGAGCTCTTTTTCTTACTTTGATTTTGGGGGAAAATCACGTTTTGAAACAATAAACTAACTTGACCCTTTCAGGGATGTAGATAGGCAGTATAATTGTGTAGTGACAACTATCACTGGATTACTTTAATACAGAAGAAAACTTTTATATGATTTCTAAGCGCATTTATGGACGTTTATTCAAGAGATAATGAAATACCCGGAAAGTGTAGGCAACACTGAATCTAAAAATATGTGTATCACGTCTGTGTTCAGATTTGATTGTGATTTTGACACAAATTGCAGCAACCGGGTGCTAAGTGCCACTGCTGCAGCTGCAACTGCTGACCGCGTTGATAAGCGGTCCAGAACAGCGGTCCAAACTACAATAAATACCGATGAAGTGGATCACAGTGATAAACGCAGCCTCACCAGATTTCAATCATGGTCATGCCGGGTTTCATGAAGCCGCGGACGTGCTGGCGGACTTGTCTGTGGGCCTCTGCTGCCTGTCTGAAGTCGCTCCACATCTCCTCATTGGCTCTTTCCATCACGCGCTTCTCCTCGCTGGTCATACGCCACACTGCGCTGCGACTGGGAGAAGAACACAACAACAACAGGTTTTTATTTCGGTGGAAACCCGGCTTATACGGCATAATGAAAGTGAAAAATGCTTCACAGGAAGAAAAAAGGGAAACGAGAGATAAAAGAGATAAACAATACAAATGAAACAAGCAGAACTGAGTACAACCTGCGCATTTTATGTATAAATCAAGAGAAAACCCAAATAAAACACAATAAAGCAACACCAGCAGAAGCCCAATCTCTCTTTTAGTTCCAACACGATTGATGAAGCATGAAGGAAACCAGCCCAAATACTAGTAGAGGTGTAGGTGTGTGCTCCTCTTACCCGTCCTGTAAGGTGGGGTATTCACACTCCTCTCCGAGGGGGAATACTCCAGTTGGGTATAAATCACAGATGGGCACAGATGGAGGATCAGTCTGAGATTTGGCTGCAAAGGAAAAAAGAAAACATCAAACTGACTCTGCGTTTGAATTCAGGACGACAAACACGACGCAGTGAATCTTCCACTGGGGACGTGATTGTTCTCTTGAGCTGTGAGATTATAAAACATTCAGGGATATTCTTCACAGCACTGCAGCATGGAAAAAAAAACAACACATTTTTGTTGCAGCACTAACTGATTAAAATGAAAGTCAACTCACGTCCTTTCTTCTTCTTTTTCTTCTTCTTCTTTTTCCCTGCCGAGTTTTCTCCATCATCTCCATCTGTGCGAGTAAAGATACTGCTGTTACGCCAACCACCAAGTGTAGAGCTCACATGTGATGTGTCCACATAGTTTTAGTAAGAAGATGATGTGTGTTTACTGTGTTATATCAGGCGTTAGACAATCACCTTCCTCGCCATCCTCCTCTTTCTCTTTGTCTTCTATCGCCTGCTTCTCCAGCTGCTTGGTCACTTCGGCCACTCCATCACCCTCCGCCTCAGCGACTGCAACAGCGAGAAGATCATCAACAACAAGCATAAACAGTTCAATAAGCAATCAGCTGGCAGGGAGCAAAAAGCTGCTGTATCAGCACAAGCAGCAGGAAGTAGAGGGCGATGCGGGAAAACAAAAAGAAATACAGACATTAATTGTTATATCAGCTTCGTCATTTAGAGCAGACCTCTTAAATATGTTCACAGCAGCTAAGAAAGCTTATATGGATCAGAAAGCTTGGGACAGAATCCTTCCTATACATATAGGAATTTTTGATTAATGAATAAGGTGAGGTTGTCCCTTATTTAATGGGCTATTTTGGGTTTTATACCTTATTATTACATACAAAAAACCGAAGCATTCGAATGCTGATTTGGAGGTTGATTACCACGGCAACGATCGAAGCTTTTGAGCATTCGGGTCAGCCCCTAATTTAACGTGGATCCATCACATCATGGCCAACACCTGATCCAGTAAATAAATTAATTGGATTGGTCCAGATTGGATCGGTGCATCCCTACTAAAAATATCAATAACGTACATTATATACATGATTTAAACCTTTAGGAAAATAAAAACCCCAAATAAATATAATAAATAATATTGAGGGTATTGTGCTGATGTTTGATAATAGTACATTAATTACTGCTAGCTCATGGTTGCAGCTGCTTTAACCAACCATTATGGATGTAAAGACGGTCTTTAAGGAGTCAACATCAGCAAAAATATGGTTGAGTCAGCTGCAGAAAGCAACCCAAACACCACGCCTCTCTCATGTTAGATTAAAAGGGTGTAGCACTCAACTTCCAACTGTTTTTCTTTCTCCACAGAAAGACCCTCAGAAGGGAATGGATTCTTGTTTTTGAAAATATTTGTATTTTTATTTATTATTTATTTTCTATATATTTATTTTCTGTTTATGTGTGTCTTCATTTTGTTAGAGGTGCCATTTAACTGTTCAATTGTATGATTGATACTGTGAAGCTGTATATTGATTTTGGCCCTGTGAGAAAGGGAAAAGTTAAGAGAGAACAGGTGGGTGTGTGAGGTATGTTATGTTTGTTAAAGTAAATCCTGTATTGAATATATTGCATAATAATGCTGATGTTTGTATAACAAAAAAAAACAATAAAGAAATTGTTAAAAAAAAAAAAAAAAAAAAACAGAGCACATTGTTATCACGCATTAAAACCTCTTTTAAATGATCCAGAGGTTTTCATCTGTAAGCTATGAACATTTGACATTTAATAAAAATATCTCTCTTTAATTGAGTTTGGTCCTAAAAGTGTATGAGGATCATAATGTTATGATGTGGTGGATTTATTAAAAGAAATCATCCTTTGGGTGTTCTTTCCTTACATAACAACTCTGGCAAAATTACGAAACAGGAAAACTTGGCTGAGGCTCAGAGCAGTCTGGTGGTGAGAACAGTAACTAAAAGGAGCATTTAGATCAGCAGATTGTTGTGTTTTCTCTCAAAATAAACAGTACATTAGTTTTAGTATGAGCTGTGTTAAATGTCACAGTTGCTGGATGCAGCTGTGACTGGAGCCTGGTGTGTTTTATAAGGCCTGACAGGCAGCAACAACCACCCACACTGCCCTCAACCCGCATGGCTAATGAAGAGCAGCAGCAAGTCAGCCATGCTTCAACACCACACTTCCGGTGTGACTTTCAAAATAAACATCAGACTGTTATGAAATGATCGAAAAAAATATATGCAAGTTATGACTGGCAAAAGTGAGACACTGACAATCTGATTAATATTACAGTTAATTAATTTAATTCTTCTAAGTGGTTGCTCAAGTGTCATGTCAGCCAAAATGGAGTTTGCAATATCAATATTCAATATTTAATATGTGCAATAATGAGAATTTATTCAGTCTGACTACTATTATATTTTAAATCTTTACCGTTTACTTATTTATTATATCATTATTGTTTACTTACTATTATATCTTGTTTTGTTATGATGTCTCTGTTGTTTGCACTGTCCCCTTTGATGCTGTAATTCTGCAAATTTCGTAGGATTATTTTATCTTATTTAAAAATAAAATAAGGTATGCTATTGTTGTAAATGCCACCCAGAAACAGATACACGTATTTTTTAAAAACAATTTCAATATTATCAGCGAAACACCATATATATTTCAAAATCCTTATTTGTTGTTTTTAACACTCATTAATTGAAACACAATCTTCTATTCAAACAATACGAAGGCTGTTATAACAATTAATATGTGCTCTTTATTTATGTTTTCATGTAAAAGAAAAATGATCCCAGGACTCTGTTATCATTAATGCTACATTTAATTAAATTTAGTGAAAAATAAGAAAATACAACTCTAAACAAATCTGTATTTTCTGTCTCTATATTGTTCCGACTTTTATAACAACCCTAACCCTATTTATTTATTATAATTAATTATTTGTATTTATTATAACCCTATTTGTCTGTTAGTATCTATTTATTCATTATAATTGATTATTTTTATTTATCATAACCCTATTTATCTATTAATATTTTAGAACAAACAAACGCATATATATCCACATATCATCCAATGGACTGATTACTATTACATGATCCATATAATTTATATTCAGCTCAACAAATTGTTGAGTAAAAAAAACCTTTTTCCTACTAGTGCAGACAGTCCACCTTTTATTGTGAAGGTGACTTCCGGTTTGGTCCATGCTAACAGCGGTTAACTAGTTAGCTCTAATAGGTACCATTAGCTCCAGCTAGCCTGTTAGCCTGTTAGCATGGAGCTGCTCTCTGAGCCTCACCTGTCGTTGCTGCTTTACTCTTCTTCTTCTTCTTCTTCTTCTTCTTCGCCGTCTCTCCCACCGGGTCCGCCTCCTCCCGGTCCTCCTCCGCCTCTCCGTTCAGCTCCCGCTCCGGTACCGCCGGGTTCTGGTCCGGGTTCTGGTCCGCTACCTGCTCCTGAACCACGTCCGCCATGATCAGAGGCGCTGCTGGGAAAGGAAGTGGAGAGAGACGGAGGGAGAGCTGCTGAGAGGGCTGCTGCCTTCAGGGACACTCTGGTGTTCCCACTACTGTTACCAATAATATGTTCTCATGATTCAATAAGTTAAATATGTAAGTAATGAATTGGTATTGTGAGTAGGTTATATTAACTTAATCATATTGACTATTTGTTATCGTTTCTTATATGCCCAAATTATTATTTATAATATACAATTTATAATATACAATATGCACATGCAATACAACCCGCAATGCATACATACAGACACATACATACACATACACATACATATACATATACCTACATACATACATACGCACATACATACATACATATATATACATATACATATACATACACCGCACATTGCATTACATGCGCACACTGCATACCATATATACATATATATACATATATAGACATATATACAATACACAACAACCGACCATGCATACATTATTCTTATATATATATGTACATATTACATTTATTTATTGCACATTCTACATTTATTTATTGACGGACTGTACACACTATGTTCACCCATTCACTCTGTATCTTTTATATCTCTATTATTGTTTTTATATTTTTTGTATACCTGTACCTCTCCTGTGTTTCACTCTGTTTGCTGATGTTTGCTGATGTTGCTGCTTTGACACCTGAATTTCCCTCCAGGGATTAATAAAGGTTCATCTTATCTTATCTTATCTTATCTGTAGATATTTGATTTATCTTATACCCAAAATCAAATATCTACAGATTTGCATTATTCTTTACAGAAAAAATAGGATTTTACTTGCTTTTTTTAAAAAAAGAGAGGTAGGAACGTACATCATGTAAGCAAGATAATTATGTAATCATTTTTGTATATTTCGTAATAATTAAGGTTCTTATTATGTTATAATGCAGGTGTAATTTCAGTCTATATTGTGCATTAAGTGGTGCATACGGTATAACCAAAACATTGCAGTTTATTCAATTATTACTTTATACCAGAACCACTTTCAAGAAAGCAATAAAAGAGTATCTGATGCAATTAACTGCATGAGCGAGCAGTTAATTATTTTTCTGGCGGGCTGATATTCTATTTATTTGTTTCGTTTTATTTTTAAATATGTACACCACATTGCATGGAATTTGCTGGTATATTTTTTTATATAAGGTAATGTGAGTACAGTGATTTTTGTATGAGATGTTTGAATGTAAATAATGTATATAATTGTTGTTGCATTTGCCCATTTTTAACCTGTTGGTAATCCAGCTTTGGCTGCTTTATTTTTCTGTTTTAACTATTAACTGTTTAAATTAAATGGGGTTTTTTGTGCAAAACTGCATCAAAAAGTACATTATATGTCAAAGTTTGTGTTGTCTTCTTCACTTTGCTCTAAATACAATAAACAAAGTGCTACTTATTGATTCAATTTTATTTTTAAATCCTACCAAAAGCATTTGATAACATTCCTAATTGGACTTTTAAATTCCAGGAAAACTAGATTCCCGAGCTTAATGTGAGCACTTGAAAGCAGCACAAAGTAAAACATGCCGAATCAGCTGAAGGGGAGTTCCTGCAGTGAGGAGGGAGCCTTTTCAGGAAATAACCTGTGGAGAGGTATAAATACACAAATAAACTGCTGATTACATTATAATTAATATCATGTAAATATCAGAGGTGTAGCATTAACTAGGGTAAAACAAATAAAAATAATTAACGCTGTGATATGTGAGCAAAATAAATAAAACTAATACATAACATTATTGTTTTTACATAAAGCTCATTTTGATATACAAATATGAGCAGCAAAAATCCTGCATTATTGCCACAAACATCTGTGTCAGTCACAGAACTGCCCACTAGGTGGCAAACCTATAACATTTAACAATCTAAGAAAAATAATGTCACTAATAAAATAAATTAAAGCTGTGATATATAAGCAAAATAAATAAAACAAACATCTAAAGTAATACAAAACATTATATATTATTTTTTACACACAAGTATCTGCAGTAAAAATCCTGCATTATTGCCACAAACACCTGCAGCAGTCACAGAACTGACCACTAGATGGCAAACCTATAACATTTAACAATCTAAGAAAACAATGTCACTAATGAAGTTGTGTGGTGCTTTATATTTAGAAGCCTTTATGCCACTTGGTGCACATTTGCACGAGAATTTTCAATATGGGTGGCTTCAGTGGGGGTCAAATCCTGAGCTGATGTGCTTAAATGTCAGAGGTAGAGTTACTGAAATATGGTGTTTCCCTTCTTAAAGTGTATTAAATCCCAAGACAGGGGCACTTATATGTTAAGTCTTTACTCCACTACATCAGGTCTCCAAAGGCAGGATTGGCTTTAAAGTGGAGCACCAGCTGTTGCGGGTGAGACAAATGCAAAATCCCACAAAACATATCAAGTGACTCGCTGAACCTGTTCCTCTACAGCGACCGTGAGAGCCTCTGAAACAGGAGCGCCAGAAAAGACTCCAGGATACATCGAACACTTCCAGAATGGTATTTTATTTCACGTAGGAGGGGGTAGAGCTCACCCAGAGGGTGCAGGAGGGGTCAGGACAAGGCAGACATGGTGACAAGAAAGACTGGGAAGGTGGAGGAGGGGTGGGTGGGGATACACCAGGGCTGTCAGACTCTTATGGCAACTTCATACGAAACATAAAGTTATAGATTGCCCTCACACGAGAGAAAATAAACCTCCTTTTTTATTACTATACCTGTACAGGTGTTTGATTTTAAACCACAGCAGCACACAGTTCAGTCCATAAAGTGTCAAGTCATAAACAAGTCCGATCTTTCCTCCGAGTGTAAACACAGACACTGAAAAATGGGACTGTTTCTTAGATACAATAGTGTTGTATTCTAAATCGGATTGTAAATGTATGAACTATGGAGGTCTTAAATCTTCCATTATAATAAAAAATAAATAAAAAAATGACTCAATAAATAAATAAATTGTGAAAAAAAATAAATGTAAACAGAGAAGAATAAACTGGGAAATGAATAAATATGGAGAAAAAAAATAGATATAGCTGAAAAAGCTGACCTCCATTGTGTCCGGTCAGACAGCAAGCAGAGAGATGTATTGCAGAAAGGGCCGGACAAAAATAAAATTATTTCTATTTCTGTGCATATTTATTTATTTTCAAATTAACCTGCACATTTATTTGATAATTGAGGCTTTTATTTCTACATTTCCTTCTTTTTTTACTTCATTTATTTATTGAGTCATTCATTTATTATAATGGCAGCTTTAGTCCTCCATAATGGTCGGCTATGTGTCTGACCTCCATTGTGTCCAGTCAGACAGCAAGTAGAGAGATGGATCAGACAAAAATAAAGCGCTGGTAGTAAAAATAGCATTCTACTTCCTCTTCTTGCAGAGCTCCCCCTCACACTTTGTGTGAGCATATAACTGTCTGACAGTACATTTACTCAAGTACTGTACTTAAAAGTAATAATCTCGAAGATTTAAATTGAAATAAATGTCTGTTAAGTCACTATTTATGGCCAAATGAGGTAACACGATGGTGATTGAGCCTATAGTCCGCTGATGAAAGCCCTTGCATTTGCAGTACTACGCACCAGGTGTCTGTGGCGACATTCAAGGGAAAAATCACAAGCGGTGCACAGTTAGCAGTGGTTGGTCTGCCAGAGAGGGTAGGCAGAGCAACAGACTTGTCAGCGATGGACTGTTTTTCTGGTCTCTGCTAGCCTTGCGAGTAAACGGTTACTATGGCTGAACAAACAATGAAAAGAGGGATGACTACAGATGATGAAACTTCAAAAACAAGTGCAAATCCAAAGAAAAACTCGTCACACAGTGGACACGGTGTGGATCTCTGGGATCCAAAAACAAACCTGCAATTACCGCTTATCGCCATAGGAGGCACTAAAAAGAACGAAGAGGAGATCTTCGAGATTGTAACTTTACGTACAAATTTGATCCCCTGAAATCCTGAAAAAAATAACTGTTTTTGTAAAGTCTGTTTTGCAAATACTCTGAAATGGGCTATTGCTTTACGAGCACTTTTACTTTTAATACTTTAACTACATTTTGTTGGCAATATTTAGGTTTAGTTGAATTCTCAATGCAGGACTTTTACATCGTGGTATAGCCTCTTTCCTCTCATCTCTATGCGTTTCATGAAGCCAAGAGATAAGATCCAATTTTTTCGCTCAAGATGAAACATTTTAAAATCACGCGGGCAGCTCTACGCGTCAATTCGTGCAGCGCAGGAAAGAAGAAGTACCTGTATCTCAGGATATAGCTCTCAACCTTTCAACTCTTTTAGCCCAAAACTTCCTGACAGTAACTCAGATTGGAGTGTTTTGAAAACCGCAATTAAAACCATTTTCTTCTCAAAAAACATATTATTTTTTATGTATGGAGCCAATCACTTGTTTCCTACAATCTTTGTTTCCACACCGACTGAACGACTAGGAACAACACACACTGTGTGAATGTCACCGAGTAAACCGTAGACATTCTGGTCTTCTGACCTCAAACACTGTAAGGTCATATTTTGTTTTAGTGGTTCTGGTACCTGAGTTTTAACAGCAAAAGAGCAGTAAGAATTGTGGGTAATAATGTACAGTGAAATGGACGGATGGGGCGTAAAATTTGAAATGCTTCCACACCAGAAACAAACACAGACCCATCGACAGAAGACACCCAGACGATCAGACATAAATACGGTCTCTGCTCAGCGCTCCGTTAAAGCAGCGGGGTTTAACTTAAGTCCTTCTCAGGGGTTCGTCTGTCGCTCTCCTCTTCATCATCCTCCTCCTCATCATCATCATCATCATCATCTCCGAACGTCTGCTCCTCCATGGCGATGAGCGAGTGCGAGCGCGCCGCCACCTGAGCGGCGAGGGCGGAGCTGAAGCTGAGAGCCTGTGAGCCGTGGATCTCCGTCAATCTGTCCATCACGGAGACAGCGATGACTTTAGGATTCAGGAAGCAGTCTAGACCGTTCTGGCCCTCCCCTTCCCCCAGGACGCCGTCGTATTGGTGCAGCTCCGACGCTCCTCCTCCTCCTCTTGAACACACCGAAATTCCTCCCAAATCCCCGTCTTTCTCTTCCAAACCGCAGCTGAACTCCATCGTAGGCTCAGCGGAGGGGTCAGGCCTCACACTGCCGCCTTTCCCTTCCTCTTCCTTTTCCTCCCCTTCATTTCCTGCACAGCACTCTGAAAAGTGGTTTCCTTCTTCATCGCCACTTTCTACACATCCCAGAGAAATCGGAGCGTCTAACAGCTTTGTGACAGGATCTGGACTCTCACTGCGAGCTGAAGGGTTCACAGCGGCTGAAAGAAAGAAAAAGAAATAAATCATTTAGGGTTGAACTCATATATTGATTTCCAGTTTTAAACTCAGGGCATTTTTCACTCACTCTTTAGATGAAAGTCTAGTCTAAAGATTTTGCTAGTAATAAAAATCTAGGAAGAACATGGAATTTATTTTTTAGAGGGAAAGAAAATTTACAATCAATGACCCCCATTATTAACAATGTTATCCTTCATTGTCTCAACTTTGTATTAAATCCAAAAAGTGAAGTCCTCATCTATAAATGATCACAGGAGAGAGAGGTGATATGGGTCAGTGCAGACCTTGGTCGTTGAAGAGCAGCTGCTTCCTCTTCATCCTCTCCCCGTCTGACGCGCGGAAGCCCAGCACAGCTTTGAGCTCCGACAGGACGCGACGGGACTCCTCCCTCTCCCGGCGCTGCCGCTCCCGTTCCTCCGGTGACAAGATGTCGCACCAGGACCCTCTGCCTTCACCGTCAGAGTCGGAGTCTGACACGTAGGCCTCCCACTCCTGGTCAAACGAAACGGCGGGGGAGGTTGACAACAGGGAAACAAATACTAGGGACATACATCGTGACTGTCGTGAGGGAGACTGTAAATGTGGTGTGGTGTAAATAGAGGCACACAATGCAAGATGTCAGGTGGAAAGTAGACATTTCATCTCACCAGCTCTTCTGGTACAGGGTCTCTGTCCAGGATCAGCGGGAAGGATGGAGGAGGAGCAGGAATCTCAGGTAGAGGAGGACCACACTGCTCCAGACCCTCAGAATTACCTACAGAGATGGAATGTGGCCTGACGTTATTCTTGTCCTACATTGTCGCTACTTCCTCCACCACTGTCATTAGTCTCGAGTTATGGTAAAGGAAGGAGGAAGTCTGGACTAAAAATAGGCCCTGTGTAAATATAGAAGCTAGTATAGTACTAAAGGGGGTGTCACTGTAACGGACAGCCATGAGAGTGTTTGTGTCCAGCTCACCTGGAAGGGCGTTGACCCGTCTCAGCATGCGATCCACCTGGCAGACGGTGTCCTCCCAGCAGCCGGTGCTGGCCTGCATGTGAGGCTGCAGCTGGTGCAGCCGGTCACTGAGGTCCTGGTAGCCCTCGAACGTCAACTCCACCGGTTCCTTAGACACCATCAGTTTCTCCAGGTCGTCCTCCAGGATGATCATCCTGACGATATCAGAGACAGAAGAGGAGGACGGATGTTGACAATACAGACTCGTGCCTTTTAAATGTATGTCATTTTTAATATGTGTGTGTGTGTGTCTCACTCGCTGAGCAGCGCCTTGAGGTGCAGCTGCAGGCTCCTGATGGAGGTGTGCAGGGTGTTGAGCTCTCGGCATTTCTCCCTGGCTCTCCCCGTCTTGTCGGAGCCTTCGGCCGTCGTCCTCAGCTGGTTCTCGAAGTGGCGGTGGAAGTCGTAGCTGCGCTGCACTTCGCAGAGGCAGCTGGCCAGAGCGTGATGGAGGGGCTCGGTCACCGCGGCGATGGAGCGGTGCAGAGGGGGAGGAGGAGGAGGAAGAGGAGGGGAGGCGTCACCGCTGGGTCCGCCCTCATCTGGCTCCTCTATCCTCCGGGGTGACAGGAGGAGAGCCAGCCGACGGAAACATTCAGAGCTCTGTCCCACCCACAGCTGGAAGAGCATCTGCAGGAAGACAAAACATTTAGACCTAAAAGTCCTTCATCATAAAACCAGTTCAACTCCTTTCTTTGGCTTTTTTTAAGCCATGTTTCAGACCTTTTAATTCAAGAGCCAGAATTGAATACAGTTCATGAATACACTCGAAGCACTGACGCTCTTGAACGATCAGCTTTGTGACTAAACTGTAAATTTGTAAGATTCTGCGCTTACAGGATAGACGGCAGAGAAGTGGATGAAATGGATTAAGATTAAGCTTCTTTCTTGTGGAGAGTTTGATGAGAAGATCATTACCGCTCTCATGTCTGTGCGGTAAGCCGGTTGGATAGAGACGGGGGGGAACAGTTAGCCTGGTTCTGTCAGTCAGTTCCTTACCTTCAGGGCGGGCAGGCTGTAGTCGTCGGTCAGCTCCTGAGCCTGCTCGTCACCCAGGTGCTCGATCCCCAGGCCGAGCCCCAGCTCCTTCAGAGGCACCGCAGACACGTAGTTGGTCACGTTATCGATCTCAGAGTTCAGAGGGAACGTGGAAGGCGTTAAGGACATATCACACATGAAAACAACGCGTGCACCTATTTGCGTCTCATGAATTCATTACTGAATGACATCAAAAGAAGTCTGTCGATTTCCAACCTCGCCATCGAAGAATCAACATTCTCCTCTTGTTGAGTAATAGCTGTTAGCCTCAAAAGACCAGAACCCAAGGACATTTTCTCTCCACAATCCAGACATATATATAATATTTGACTCCTTTTTTGATGCGAGAGTTTCTTTAAGCATGTGTATGCATCTGACAGTTTATGACAACAAGTACAGTATAAGTCTATGTCGAAAAAAAAGGTATGAATTTATGCACCACATCCCGGCTAGTTACCCACTACCACTACAAAAGAGGTCAAAATAGCATGAAGACACCCTTATTTGAGTCTTTCTCTACAGGTAAAGGATATGCCTTAAGCATGTGACAGGTGGCTCTCCTCGAGGCTCTGAAGGCCGTGCGGAGCGCCCGGTACAGTGCCTTCCTCAGTCCGATGAGCTGCTGGCCTCTCGGCACCGCCCCCGGGCCCGCCCTGCTAAAGGAGCTGGCCGCACTCACCCTGTCGAGCAAACTTGACAAGTGAAATGTGATACAACTGTGGAGACGTCCCAGAGAGGCAGGGGGGCACACACAACACTGAACACCACATCACTAGAGACGAAACCAACAAACCGAGACGATGAGCACCACGACACAGGGAGTGTTAGTTGTGACGAACAAGACAATATGACATGCTGTTAAAGGAATAGTTCCACATTTTTAAGAAATAAGTTTAATCACTTTCTTACCGGGAGTTACATGACAAGTTCGATACCACTCTCATGTCTGTGTGGTAAATCTGAAGCTACAGCTGTAACTTAGCTTAGCACAAAGATTGGAAATAGGGTCAACAGCTTGCCTAGCTCCGTCCAATGTAACAATATCCACCTCTAAATTTCAATAATTAACATGTTATATCTTGTTTGTTTAATTCGTACAAAAAATTAAATGTAAAAAAGTCATTTGGACAGAGCCAGGCTAGCCGTTTCCCCATTTCCTGTCATTATTCTAAGCTAAGCTAAGCTAATCAGCTGCTGGCTGTGGTTTCATATTTACCATACAAACATGAGAGTGGTATTGATCCTCTCATCTAACTCTCGACAAGAAAACGAAACTATTCCTTTAACTTACTTAGTGATTGAAGTATAATGCTATAGTGTGTTGTAACAGGCAATGCTAAAGCTATACACACAGACGGAGACCAATAGTGGTCTAAAACAAGTGCCAACATAAATAATAAAACACTTACAGTCACACTAGCTGAGGAGGTAAGTTAACTAATGCACCGCAAGCAAAAGAGTGAATTAACTGAGCAGCATTGAACCAAGCAGATGGAGACATGACAGGAAATGAGCATGATGTGATTGGTTGATATGTATGTAAGAGGACATAAAACGAACACACTTACAGGGTGAACCCTCTGGAGATGACCTCCGTCTCCTGCACCAGGCGCAGGGCTTTGCGAGCCAGCCCGGTGAGCATCTTGCTGTTGTGGACCAGAGCCTGGAGCTGCGTGGCCCGTGTGTGGACGGCCCTCTGCATGCGGCCCCGCCTCCACAGAGTGACCCCCCTCAGGCCCAGCCAGCCCAGCAGCGCCAGGCCCCACGGGGCCACGGCCAACGACCACAGGCCGTCAGACGCGGAGCAGAGACCCAGCAGCACCGCAGCCAGGCCGACCAGCCCCGCCATGTCCCTGAGAGAGGACAGCAGGAGGGAAGTTTGATTAGTGTGAACATTAATTGTTCATATGACAGTTTAGATCCATAAAGGGGCAATCCATCAGTTTTACAAGTCAAAGTTAATTTATAAGTCTCTGGGAGGACTGTACTTCAATAAGACAGTTTCTTTCATCTTTATGTTATCTTTGTAGCGTCACTAGAATACCAAGGATATAATGAATACACATACTGAACTGATAGATGTTGTGGCATTAATTTCAAATGTTATTAAAAGAAAATATTTTATATTGTTATAATCATAATGCTTGTTGTTAACCATACTGTTCCAAAACATCTTCAAACTACAAATACAAGTCTCCTGCATCTGTGTTTGTCATGTTTATTTTCTTGTCTTGTCAGAAGTTGCTCTTTTGCAGGTCTTTGATTAAAACTTCTGCTTAACGGCAATATTATAGTGCTCACATTATTTAATAAAGTCAAAAATATATATGGAATGCACTAAGAGAAACACCGCACAGTAAGAATTACTAAGTGTTGTCTTAACCTTTGTTTTGTCTTATTGTTACTATCAATATATATATATTTATATAGACATAATTCCTTCATATTTTTTTTAATTCTATTTTACTTATTTTTATTACAGGGGAGGGAATAGGGACAGGTTTTAATGTATTTTTTATTTATTTACTTATTTATTATTATTATTATTATTATTATTATTATTATTATTATTATTATTAT